>JAKTUB010000045.1:27861-57197 GCA_030556465.1 Metschnikowia picachoensis
CCCCCCCCCCCCCAAAGAAAAAAATCAAAGAAAAAAAAGAGCATTCGGCGACCATAAGGCAGACCCGTACTTTCGTCGGCATCTCGGGATCAGGTCGTGCCGAGTATCCGGTGAATGTGGAATTCGCGCTGCAGCAACACTGTCTTAATCTGGCCGAAAAAACAAACAAACAATGAACAATCACGTTTTGAAGATCAAAGACTGACCAGAGGCTGTGTATTCATTAATGAGCGCATTTACCTTGTCACTTGCTCTTATTATCAGATCTGCTACGACGGAATTTAGTGCGCAGTTGATTCCAAACGTCTTGCTGATATCTTTCAAAACATCCTGGGAATGTGGTTTCAATCGAGAAAAAACTCCAAGAAGCTACTTTTGTACTTGGAAACGTAATTGGATGATGGAGCTTCTCATGTTGAAGACCGAAGGCAGCCGCAGAGCCCTGCGGCCTCACACATCGTGTAGAAGTACGCTTAAGTAAGCTGGGCCGCAAATACCGCCATGCGGCTGCAGTTTTGCCACCTTCTGCGTGACTCCAAAAAATGTTCAAATCGTGGCCAGGCGGACAATACTGGTGCAGACTTTAAAGATTTGGTATCTTTGGGTAATCGGGTACGCCAGTGAAACCCAGGATGTGAACGGGACAAATTTCATCGAAAGGCGCCCTGTGGTGGCAGAGCATTTGGGAATCGCCTGCGTCAGTAATATGGGGTCGTGCATGAACATCTTGTCATGAAGAATCGAAAAGTGCCGTATTCATGGTGAAATGACTTCATAACCGCTTCCCTTTTTTCATGCGCTTTGAGTGGGCAGAACCTTACAGTTAACAAGTATAGCAAAACTGAAGTATTGACTGTGTCGCCGTGGCCTCTTTTTTCGTCGTGGCTAATGAGTACGGCTCGACCAGAAACCCGGTTTCGAAAAGGTATATGCAGTACTAAAGCCGATTGCGACACTGACATTGTAACAACAACGCTCAGCGAATATTCATAGAACGGACAGTTTTTTTTTTTCCATTTGAAACCAAAAATAGCAGATAAAGAACGCGAGGAGTGTTTGGCCCAGTCCAGACCACCAAACGGCGCTCAAAGCAAACCCACTAACACCGACGACGGTACCACTACCTACCATGGAAGTGCATGGTACTTGGTGGCGGTGGCGGCATCAGGTCGTCCTAAGTTATCAGTCACTACATTCTGACTGACAGGCGCAAAATAACCAAGGTGCCCTCGGAACTCGGCACTTCATGTCTTCCGTCTGCACATAAATTGGATGTGCAGTCAGCCGCGCAAAAATACCACTCCCGGCAGAACTTCCGTTCCGCGATGCCTACCCGATCAGGCTGCGCCCGCGTATAAGAGCAAAGGCGAGTGCTCAGAGCAAGGTCCACCATTTTTCATCCATAGTGATATTCACCACAATAACTTTGAAAAAAGCCCCTTCAAAGAGCCCATGTCAGAATTACAGTTACAAAAGCGGCTCCTAACGCCGCTTCTCCGAAAAACGGTGCCGCCGATTCCAGACGACGATGAGCGGCGGGAATATCCAAAAAAAGTCAACCCATTTTCGTACCTCTTTTTCTGGTGGTTGCATCCTGTCATGGGGGTCGGTTACAAGCGGACGTTGACGCCAACGGATATGTATAAGCTTAATGATGATATCAAAGTGGAAACATTGACGCGCAAGTTCCAAGACATATTCCATGATAGGCTAAAGAAGGCGCAAGATGCACATGTGATGAGTAAAATCGAGGCCCGGGGCGAGACACCTGAGACTTCGTCTGTGGATGAATACGAAGACTTGAGCGATTTCGAAGTGCCCAAACATATGCTCACGATAGCGCTTTTTCTCACGTTCAAGTGGCAGTACTCGCTAGCGTGCATATTATTGGTTTTGGCCAGTGTAGGGTCCTCAACCACCCCTTTGCTCTCAAAGAAATTGATCCAATTCGTCGAATTGCGTGCGTTGGGCTTTTCTGTCGATATCGGAGACGGCGTCGGTTACGCTATTGGGTGTCTGATTTTGGTTCTAGTCACTGGATTGCTCATGAACCATACTTTCCAGAATTCGATGTTAACAGGTGCACAGGCCAAGGCGGTGTTGACCAAAGCAATTTTGGACAAGTCGTTCAATTTGAATGGCCAGCTGAAACACGACTATCCCGTGTCGAAAATCACCTCCATGATGGGCACTGATTTGGCGCGCATAGACTTTGCCTTGGGGTTTCAGCCGTTCATAGTCTCGTTCCCCGTGGCCGTGGGAATCGCAATTGGAATCTTATGTAGCAACATCGGTGCACCCGCCATGGTGGGTATCGGCGTGATGTTTGTGTTCATTGCTGTAATGGGGTTGGTCACCAAGAAATTGTTCGCTTACAGGGCCAGCGCCAACACCTACACTGACGGCCGCGTGAACTACATGAAGGAGGTGTTGTCGAATCTCAAGATGATCAAGTTCTACAGCTGGGAAACCCCGTATTTCGAGCGGATCACCGAAAACAGAACCAAGGAAATGCGTATAATTTATAACATGCAAATGGTGCGGAACATTGTGGTATCCGTGTCCATGTCGTTAACGCTTTTCGCGTCTATGGCGTCGTTTTTGGTGGTATACGCCACGCTGGGCCTGACCAAGTCGCCTGCGGACATTTTTTCGTCTGTGTCGTTGTTTAATTCGTTGACCCAGCAAATCTTCATGCTCCCGCTAGCGCTCAGTACTGCAGCCGACGCTGCGGTCGGAATCAGACGTGTGGCGTCGTTTTTGGCCTCACAGGAGGCCGACCGCGAGGCCTTGAAGACCGAGGTTCGCCCAGAAATGGTGGAGTACATGGAAACCAAGAACCTTGCGATTAAGGTGTCCAACGCCACGTTCAAATGGGACTCTTTTGAGAAGGAAGACACGGAATCGGACTCGGCCACGCTTCACGACGGCAAGAAATCAGGAAAATTAGGCAAATCTGCAAAGTCCTCCAAGTCATCAGAATCGCCGGATTCGGCGGAAACTGCCGACGAAAAGCACGTGCAGTCCGTAGACCTGGGCAAGTCGCTTTTGACGGATTCTTCGTCGGAGCTCGAAACGACGATTTTTGACTCGTTAAGGAATATCGACCTCGAGATCAAAAAGGGCGAGTTTGTCGCCATCACCGGGCTCATCGGCACAGGAAAAACGTCGCTTTTGAATGCGGTGGCCGGGTTCATGACCAGAAAGGCCGGCCATGTTGATATTGCGGGATCATTGTTACTCTGTGGCGTGCCTTGGATCCAAAACACGACCGTGAAAGATAACATTTTGTTTGGCAATGCGTTCGACGAAAAAAAGTATCAGGATGTGATCTACGCGTGCTCGCTCGAAAGCGACCTCGAGATTCTTGGGCGACCAGACCGAAATTGGCGAGCGAGGCATCACCTTGTCGGGCGGCCAGAAAGCACGTATCAATTTGGCCAGGGCCGTTTACGCCAATACCGATATTATCTTGTTGGATGACGTGTTGAGCGCGGTCGACGCGCGTGTGGGAAAACATATTGTGAACCTGTGTCTTTTGGGGCTTTTGGGGGACCGCACACGGATCTTGGCCACCCACCAGCTTTCGTTGATTGGTGATGCGGATCGGATCGTGTTCTTGAAAGGTGACGGCACGGTGGAGGTGGGGCTTATGGACGACTTGAAGCAGCGCGTACCGGAGTTCAGAGAGCTCATGACATATAACGCCGAGACGAAGGACGACGACGACGACGAGGAGGAAGGGTCCGATTTTGAAGGACCTGACATGGAGGTCAAGGAATTCATTGCAAAACAAGTCACGCGCCAGTCGACAACGGTCGACGAAGAGGCCGCGCACCATGACTACGACGCCAACAAGGACAAAGACGGGCGGTTGATCATGGACGAGGCCAAGGCCGTGAATGCAATCCAGTTTAGTGTGATCAAGGATTATGTGAAATACGGTTCTGGTGTATTCAAGTACTACCTGATCGTGCCGGTGATTGTGGTGCTCACGATGCTCGCAGTGTTCTGCCAGCTCTTCACCAATACGTGGCTTTCGTTCTGGACTGGGCTCAAATTTCCTGGTAAGAGCAATGGGTTCTATATCGGGTTCTACGTGATGTTCACCGTCTTGGCGTTTGTGCTTGTTACGGTGCAGTTTATGGTGATCGCTTACCTCTCCATCAAGGCGTCCACCACGCTCAATATCTTGGCCGTGCAGCGTGTTTTGCGCGTGCCGATGCTGTACATGGATACCACCCCCATGGGCCGAATCATCAACAGATTCACAAAGGACACCGATACTTTGGACAATGAGATCGGCAATCAACTCCGCATGGTGGTGTTTATTTTCTCGAATATTGTGGGCGTGTTAATTCTTTGCGTGATCTACCTCCCGTGGTTTGCCATTGCGATCCCGGCATTGGTGGTCATTTTCGTGGCCATCTCCAATTTCTACCAGGCATCTGGCAGAGAGATCAAGCGTTTGGAAGCCGTGCAGCGCTCGTTGGTGTACAACAACTTCAACGAAACCTTGAGTGGAATGGATACGATCAAGGCGTACCGGCGCGAGAGTATGTTTGTTGACAAAAACAGCACGCTCATCAACCGCATGAATGAGTCCTACTATATCACCATCGCCAATCAGCGCTGGCTCGCCATCCATTTGGACGTTGTTGCCACGGTTCTCGCGCTTGTTGTGTCGTTGCTCTGTGTTTTCCGCGTCTTTGACATTTCCGCATCGCTGGTGGGTTTACTTTTGTCGTATGTGTTGCAAATTGCCGGCCAATTGTCGCTTTTGGTGCGGATGTTGACACAGGTGGAGAACGAGATGAACTCCGTCGAGAGAATCTGCGAGTATGCTTTCAAGTTGCCTGAGGAGGCGCCTGCTTTTGTTTCTGAGACCAAGCCGCCCGAACTGTGGCCTTCGCGTGGTGAAATTCGCTTTGAAAACGCATCTTTGGCTTACAGACCAGGCCTCCCACTCGTGTTAAAGAATCTCAATTTGGACATCAAGCCCACAGAAAAAATCGGGGTGTGTGGCCGCACCGGTGCCGGAAAATCGTCCATCATGGCCGCGTTGTACCGGTTATCTGAATTGGAGCTGGGCCGAATCGAGATCGACGGCGTGGACATCTCGCGGCTCGGGCTCCACAGCTTGCGCTCGAAATTGTCGATTATTCCGCAGGATCCGGTGTTGTTCAAGGGCACGATCCGCAAGAACTTGGACCCATTTGGTGACAGTTCCGAGGCTGACTTGTGGACGGCGTTGGTACGTGCAGGCTTAATCGAGGAGTCGAAATTGGCTTATATTAGGGCGCAGGACCAGCTGAGCGATAACTTGCACAAATTCCATTTGAACAGAGAAGTCGATGACGACGGCGCCAACTTCTCGCTTGGAGAACGCCAGCTCATTTCTTTTGCGCGGGCGTTGGTGAGAGGTTCCAAGATCTTGATTTTGGACGAGGCCACGTCGTCGGTGGACTATGAGACAGATAGCAAGATCCAGAACACAATTGTGCGGGAATTCCAAGATTGCACGATCTTGTGTATTGCGCACCGTTTGAAGACGATCTTGAACTACGACCGGATCCTTGTTTTGGACAAGGGCGAGATCAAGGAGTTCGACACGCCTTGGAACTTGTTCAATCTGAGCCAGGGCATTTTCCAACAAATGTGCCACAAGTCGAATATCGTTGCAGATGACTTTGTGAGGAAGGTTTGATCAAGGAATTCAAAGTGGGAGTATACAAGTGAGGTTTATTAATTGATAAATGGTTGTGTTAAATATAAGTTTGAGCCTGAAACACGTATTTTATAGGCATACGAGAGAACCTGCCTCTCAATGTTCCTGCGATACCACTACAAACAATAGTCCAAACTATTAGATAGTCCAAAATATTAGATAGTCCAAAATATTAGATAGGCCAAAATAATAGAATCATCGTCTGAGGTTTTGGTTTTCCAATGGTCATACTGAAGTGGGTATACAATCATAAAAGCATGTCTTACTGATGGCTTAGAGCTTCTGCGATCAATGCTTTCCATCCGCCGCAGCAGATGGGCCCCGACTGGGCCGATTAATTAAAACTATCATATAAGTCTTTTGGGCACATAGAGTTTCCCCTATGGCTGGTGTAATATAAATTTCATTTTGCTGAATAATTTCTTGGTCGCGTCGAATAAACCTGAGTTGACTGAATCTCGCTGAGTACCAAACTTTTCTCGAATAAATGACCCTTTATCGCTCAAATCTCGACGAGAACATGCCTGGAAACTGTCTCAGTTGTTAAAGTGCTTCCAAGCATAACGAGAGTCTGGTCAGAAGAATACTTTACTTCAAGTTGTATGAACACAAATGATTGTTTATAAAATAAGCGGGTTTCTTTTCGTTCTATATGCAGCCGTTGTTGAATGTTTATGTTCTTCCATTGGATCTTTCTCTTGAGATGCGGGGGTAGATGGCGATGCTGGGGCCTATAAGCCTTCCAATTTGCGTCTGGGCGCTACCAGGTATGACGCAATACATGCTAGAAAACAGAGTCATCTTTTCGTGAGCGGTTTCGTCTGCAAGGTATTCTAGCTATGCGATTTAGTAGCGAGCTCTAGCAAAATAGAGATACCAGACCGCAGATATACGCTTGAGGAAGAACCAAGGGCATATGTACGTCTTTCCAGAAGATGATCCCATTCATGTATGGGTCCATATCGACCACCGGAAGTGTAGCTGCTTGCGTGAAAAGAAGGTAATGCACAATCATTGCATGATAAAAATCAGATATATCTGTGGATTTTTTCCAAGCACATGTATATCAACCTTTTTGGAATACAAAGTTTCACTGACACTTGTCACGCTCGAGCCATGTGTAAACATACCCATCCTCATTACTCTTTATAATTGTTTCATCCAGTATATTTCGTGAATCCCATGAATTGATTCAAGACCTCATGAATATCATTTTCTTCCTCACGGGGTTGAATCTTGTTCAGGATTGACTCGCTGCAGGAATGTGATTGTATTTGGTAGATCTGGCTGCCGACTCGCTGGGTCTACACGCATAATGAGGACGACCTCAAGGGAGCTAATTCCAAGGCTCGATGCGTGGTACAAGGTTTTCGAGGAAGGTGTTCATTTCAATAAGTACCGAGTACTGTCGCCAGTGGTCGAACTGCTGTGGACCCGGGTGTTCATACCGATAGCGAGAAATATGATTACCCATACATCATTTGAATAACAAACTGGCATACTTCAATGCACCTTTGCCACAGGGAGAAGAGATATGATTGTCATGTCCGCCTGGACATGACAATCAACAGGGGTTTTGTTGGATCCTCAAGAAATCTGTGTATGGTATGAAGCAATCCGGATTTGAATGGTACACATGTGGTTGCAGAAAATGAACAAATTCTTGCAGAGTTCAAAGCTGATTTGGAGCTAGTGTTTGATCTCAAACACTTCGGATTCATATCTGAGTACCTAGGCATCGAATTCGAAAGAACATCAAGCGGATACTCAATGTCACAGCAAAATTTCCTTCTCGAATTATTGGAAGAGTTTGAAGGACATGATGTACTACCCCGCAGGACTCCCATCAAAGTCAACTACGATGGATATTGATCAGGCAATTGCTTGAAGGAAGACGTGTTCTACGAAACTCCAAGGACACTTCACCGAAGTTGAGTAGCACTATGAAAACGAAGTACAAATCGGGAGTTGGGAGCATAAATTGGGCAGCAAACAATTCAAGTTCTGATCTTGCACATGCAGCAAATTCACTAGCAAGCAGAGCAGCGAACCCAACCCAGAATGATTTTACTAGACTCATACATTGCCTCGGATATATCAGCCATCAAAACTCAATCGGAAAAGAATTTGAAGCTGCATAGATTATTTATGTCCATAAGCAGGAATTGCCGTTTGCCAGGTGGGCTCGCGTTACTTTCAAACCTTCAATAGAGTTTTTAAAGCCAATCTGTGATGTACTTAAGTTGGCGCAATAAGAAACAATTCTGCTATAGTTGCTGACAACCCACGCCAAAGTCAACTTCAGTGCACAGTAGCGAAGCTGGCTCCCTTATCTTGGGCGTGTGGATTCATGAAGAGTTAGGTAAGCATTTCTGATCCCCCTCTTTGGCCGCTCTTTTCAAGAAACAACATTGCCTAGCAAGAAAAAACTAACCATCATAAATAATAATTTTGTTAACTGGTGAGCAAATTATATATATTGTTGTGGTGCGATTTCTGCAGCGTCAAACTGGTAGACGAAGTCCCCATCCCCATTGATAGGATAAGTCTCCAGACGGAAGCTAAACTTACGGAAGCGTTCCACAAGATCTTTGATAGTTGCTGGTTCAGTAGTCTCGACATTAGAGATTAGTATATGAAGTTAGTGTGTAGAGTTCAAGAATAGGTGTATGTATATTAGATTCAGGGGTGAGATCTAATATATCATTAATAAGCATTACGGAGATAGGACTTCATATAACTACATTAAAGCCCCCCCTGAGGCTGTGCTTTGATTAAACCACGTGAGGGAGGCGAGACAGCTATCACATGATTAGAACCACGTGATGCTACAAGTCTCTAGGCTTGCGCACAACACTGATCTCACCTGCACGCAGTGTTGTGAGAATCAAATGTTTTCGTGATGTTGCACGTGGGCACGTAACGACGACGCGCATCTTCCAGAGTGCCACTACAGATTTTTACGAACGATTCACAACCGTTGTGATACAACTTGCAGTGCGACAAAAGTCGCACATGAAGGTACGTCACGCTCAGTCCAAGGTGACTGGCGTTTATTGTTGAGTAAGAGAACTTGATCCATGAAGACATCCATGGAAGGCGCAGCCTCGATATCGTCTTGATCATCGTCATCAACATCACTGACGTAGTCCACATCATCTTCATCTTCACCTTCGTCATTACTACCGTTAGGATCTTGTGGAGTGTCCAGAGAAGTGTCCAGAATTCCACGTAATGTAGGATTCTGAGCTACACCTCTGTTGTTCCTGAACTTCTTGGTAAGAGGAGGTTGAGCGCTGGAAGCGCCCTTCTTTGATTTAGGGTTCGACATAAGTATCTAGTTACCTTAGCTAACGTCTCTCGTGTTATCCAGTAAATCTTCTCCTTGAGCAGTGTGCTCTCTATCTTTTATTCACTGGTTGATTCCTTGATGAATTGGTTTCAGTTGGGTTCAATTAGTTCAATTAGTTCAATTAGTTCAACTACTTTAACAACTTCAACTCTTTCATTTCGCTCAATTCGATTAGTTCCTCTTCGTATAATCGCGCCTCGGGGATACGTCGGAGGATTGCGAATCTCCATTCACAAGTCACGTGAGGAAGTCTCAAAAGGGAAGATGCCAGCAATTCTCCCTCATGCACGAATACGTGCGCACACTTACTCACAACAACAACACTGCCTGCATATGCCTCCAGCAAGAACCGTCGCGTCGCGCAGCTGGACCAAGAACCGAATTCATGGGTATGCAAGTCAATAGATCCTTTCATAAACAGGACTTGATTCTCAACCTTAGAATATGAATGTGAAGCAGTGCATGGGTACAACCAAAAAGGGGACACGGTGCCTAATAAAGGTCCACGGTGGTGAGTTCTGTCACTACCATGTGCCGCACACCAGCCACGCCAAAACGAGTCCCGCACCGCGTCGAGAAATACCTAAAAACATTCAATTTTCTAAATCACACGCCACAAATTCGTCCTCTGCGCCTGTGACGCCCCAGAAATCGAAATCTGCGGCTAACGTTGCTTCCAAAAGCTATACCACCACCACGTCGCATTCACAGGCGCTGTTCACGCGGTCTCCTGCCAGAAAGAGCGATCGTGTATTAGGTCCTGTCAAGTACAACAATGTAGACCGGCCTAAAAGGCCTGAATCTAGCGGGAAACAGAAGCCAGTTGATTACAATGCCATAGCTAGCTCACCGCGGTTCAGGAACTCGCCAAAAGTGGAGCTCGCCATCCAGCCTGGGTACATCTATGTATATACGCTATCATCGTTTTTACTGAAACATGCAGACGGCGGATGGATCCAAACGCGCAACTTATCGCGGGATAAACGCCACCAAGATAAGTGGATCGATGTTGACATGCGGCGGCTGCCAAAAATGTTGGTGAAAGTCGGCATGACGACGAAAACACCTGCAGTTCGCATAGCGCAATGGGAAGCGAAATGCAATCACAAACTACTGTGCCTATATCCCGGGTCACACCCCCATTTGGGTAAACATGGGCTTTCACGGATATTTAGTGGCCTATCACTCAAAGACAATAAGGAGGGTGAAAAATACAGTGCGTATGTGGAGAGTCAACATGGGTTTTTTGTTCCTAGAAACATCCTACACTGTGAACAACAGATCCATCAGGTCCTCAAACTGAAATTTGGTCGTGGCGAAATTCACTGCACTGGGTGCAAAGATAAACCAGCTAATCCCGATAAACTGCAGTCGCTCCTAGATATGTTTCGACACAAAGACGATTCTTCGAAGAAAACAGACTACAACATCCATAACGAGTGGTTCCCCGTACCTCGCAAAAGCCTCGCGGAGGTGTTTTCTATTATTAACGCAGAATGTGCTAAATACACGCCCTGAGCTTAGAACAAGCTGCAAATCTCTATTCGGCTAGCTACTCAAACGTACAGAATATGCTTTTTTTACCTCTTTCTCTAGGTGTTCATCTAGGTGGTTGGGTCAATACCTTCGTCTGGCAACTCGGTGACCTGAATATCGAATCTCGACTGCATTTTCTCCAAAACTTCCTCATCCTCCTTCGAGGAAACAAACGACACGGCCTAACTCTTGGTACCAAATCTGCCTGCTCTACCGACCCTGTGCAAATACTGGTCAGCCTCTGCGGGCAAGTCGTAGTTGATGGCCAAGTTGATGCGCTCGATGTCAATGCCTCTGCCAAAAACGTCAGTTCGATCAAGAATCTTTACCTTGCCTCAGTACTCGATCCTCGATTGAAATTGGATGTGTTCAAATGGCTTGGCTATTCTCATTCGGTCTTGGGTAAAATCAAGATTTATTTATATCAAGTTTACGACGAGTATAAGCGGCATCTTGATGTTGTGGAGACGACGGGATCTGATTACACTGGTGCACGAAGGGGAGAATCTGACTTCAATCAAACAAATCAGGTGAGGAGTGAGCGAGACAGCTTTCTCTGTCGTGACAGGTCTGGGCGGTCAGACGAGATAAAGGCATATCTCTCTGAGGAAAGAGAGCACGGCGATGAGGATGTTGGCAATTTTTATGAAAGTCGAAAGAGAGCTTTTCCCGTGCTCTATCTAATGGCAAAAGACTTTTTGGCCACGCCTGCCATGTCCGCGCCTTGTGAATCTTTATTCTCCCGATTGAATGATGTAGTAACAAAAAAAAAACGAAACCGCTTGAGCTCAAACACAATTAAGAATTTGGCAGTTCTCAAATCCCTAGGCGTGATATTAGACGAGGCTGAGACAATCTTCGACGAAGAAGACGAGGTGGTGAAAGTTGGCGAAGATGAAGGAACCACTGATCGGCTACAGGTCATAGAATCGGTTGGGCAAAGTGATCATGACTGACTGTAACGACGACGATGATGACCTGTTGGGAATTCTTGGAACAGTTTAAACTCAGGCCGCTAAACTCGCAAAGTAAGTTTCAAAGGCTAGAAACAAGAGACGTTGACTGTGAATCCTGACTGATTCATGTGTGTGAAATACAATGTAGCATATCGAATGAGACACGAGTGGCCTCGCAATGGTCAAGGTGGACGTTCAAGAGCACACTCATCGTCTAGAACATAAGCACTGAGTCCCTCCAATAAGGCAATATATTTCAACATAGTAAATATTTTTCGCATAGTTATTGCAACACTGGAGGTCTCTACCTCTCAGTCAAATTCGAGATTACTGCTTCCAAGGGACATCACTTCATGGGAGTGACTAAAAATGGATTGGCGGCCATTACAACAACAAAAGGAAATGATAGCTGCTTTATCATATTGAGAGGCGGCAAGAAATTGACGAATTACGATGCCCAGTCCGTCAAAAACGCTAAAGAGAGCATTGCGAAGACTTCTGACCCAAGCATCAGGCGAATGGTCGATTGCTCTCACGATAACTCTGGGAAAGACCACAGAAACCAGCCGAAGGTATTGGATACAGTTATTGAACAGACTTCCCAGGGAGAAAACTCAATCATAGGTGTTATGATAGAATCACATATCAACGAAGGAAAGCAGAGCATGCCCGAACAGGGCTCCGGTGAGGAAAGCTTGAAGTACGGCGTTTCAATCACGGATGGATGTGTCTCATGGGAAACGACGGTCGAAATGTTGAGAAAACTTGCTGGAGCTGTTCAGGAAAGAACGGTAAGGAATCTGTCCTAAGGTTTGTTTACTCTATGAAATGTTTCAGCATCATGTTCACATCGGAGGTAAATCAATGGCTCATAATTGCGAGATCAATCTTTAAGTAAAGTGTTTTTAGCTAAAGTCAATGATTGCTTGTGTTTCGTCAACCCGAGCCTGCGCTTGTAGAGTGTCACCGTTATTTGTAAAATCACCTTGCCGCATAAAGTCCAGTTTGGCACGTGGAATTGTCGTTCCCAACAAATGAGAAGGTGATCTTGAAAGCGCCTCGTGCAATTTGTGGACGCATTTTCGTTCCCGATAACCATCGTAGCCTCGAATTTCCCAAGAATTGTTACTCACGCTTGAAACCTTAGAAAAGCCTACTTCATCTTCTTCTTATAGTCAGCGAAGGAAAACTTTTTCACCACGGGAGTCTTAGTATCCGGCACAAGAGCCTCTTTTGTAGACGTATCGGCAACAGTCGGTATCTTTTCCAAAGGTTCAATGGGTGGGTCCTCCAACGGGTGATCAAGTTTGACCTCTTTCATATCCGCCAAAATATTCACATTAGATGGAACTTTCTGTAATGGTTTGAAGGCCTCGTTAACCTGGCTTTTGATTTGCGCGAGCACTTCTGGTGTGAGCGGAACTGGCACCGTTTTGGGCGTCTGGTCCGAGATCGTGGCAATGTCAAAGACTTGAATGTTGTCAGAAGTAACCGTGTATTTTGCAATCGATTTCTTTCGCGCTTGCGCTAGAAGTCTTTGTCGGAACGTAGTTGTGCAGAGTTTGACCTCTTCTTGCTGATCTGTTTCCTTTTCAATATGGTCCTTTGAGTCTGCCCCTTCCTTTTTGTTGTTCTCCAGACTGACTTCGTTTTCAGCACCCAATTGTCCCGCAGCGTAAGCACTATTTTCAAAGATTTGCTGATCTCTCTCAGTAAGCTTTTCTTTCCAGGACACGTATTCCTTCGGTTTCTTTGGCAACACGAGCTCCTCCTTGGACTTATTCAAGCCCCCGCCGAGACTAGATAACTTTCTGTTTGATCGTAGAAGATATGAAGTGGCTTTTTTGATTTTGAAAATGGCGCACTGATTGTTGATGTTGCTGGTGTTACAGGCACATTCCACAAAATTGAGAATCGTGTCCACACACGAAATGAGATAGGCTTTTTCTTCTTCGCCGAAATCCTCGAACCGCTTGCCTTCCTCGAACCCACCATCTTTATTCGGCACAATCATCTCGTTTATTGGATGCTGAGGATCCCAATCCCATGGTATTCTTAACTCTTCTTCCAGGTTGTCCCCCTTTAATGCTATTGGCTGTGTTGTCACCACCAAGAATTTGAAGCACTGTAGCTGAGGAATAAATACTGGCCTGATTTCACAATTGGCGGTAGTGGCACACGAGCGTCTAATAAATCTGGCCTCGTTACCCACGAACCGTGAGTCTAACACCAACTCCAATGGATCAGAATCTGGGCCTGAGACCCGAACTTTGGCAACTTTTGGCTTCACTGTTCCCCAAAGAGTGTACTGGTTCACTTTATTGTTTACATGCAGGTCGAACAAGTCAACTTCTGCAAGATATTCGATGATAGCCATGCCTGCCGGAATCACGCCTTCTGGTCCAGCCTGTGCTGTAGATTCCGTAATGAAAAGGCCAGTTTTGGTTACGGACACGAATTTCTGTTTCGGATTTTCACTGTATGCCTTCACCTTGATGGTCGTCTTGCTCACGCCTTTATTCCGTCGGATCTCGTTGCGTTCATGGAGATATTTCTGGTGGTTCGGCAAACTAATTTTGCTAAGTTTGAGCAGCTTGAATTGGCCCAACGACATTGTGTCGTGAGAACGAAATTTCGCTTTTTCCGCATGTTGGCCAACACTTGAGAGGAAACTCCGGATTTCCGGTGTCTTATAGTCATTTTCGTGGAGTCTGTAGTATACTCCCTGGTAGGATTCAGCAGTAGCGCCGTCCTCAAGAAGCGGGTTTTCCTTGTTATGAACCTCAAAAGACGCCAGCGATTTTGAAGTTGGCGAAGCCGCGCTCAGCAGTTTCCTTTTCTCGCTTGCCTTTTCAGGCACCTTTGGATCTTTTTCCAGCTTACGCCGCTTTTTATCGTCACTTCCTGCGCTCAGTGTCTTCCGTTTCGGGGGAGCTAGTTTCTGAGGCACATCATTGGCGTTCTCCAATTCAAGCCGGGCAATCGTGTCGGCTCGGCATTTCGCTGCATCGATCTTGTTCCACTTCTTCTCGTCACAAAAGTAGCACTTGTATTCGTCCTCTGGTACTTCTTTGTTGGTCAAGTACCCCATGCAGGAACAATGTTGCCAGCGAAAACAAACGTCACACTGAATCGTGAATCCATCGTCTTCCTCGAGACCACAAATGCACCCGATCGTGCCTGCGTCTGGTCCAACCTTGTATGACAGTAATGGCGGGGGACTGTACTCAGACACAGGCTCTGCTTGGGTGTCTGAAGGAGTGTTCAATTCCTGCATGTGATTTGCTGGCTGCAAATCCTCGACAGCCTCATCACATCCACCGGCATTTTCCAGCTTATTCTCGGCTAAAGTGTCGTTTCCTTTCATGACCACCGGAAGCTCGGCGGCGTTGAAAGATTCCCGAATGGCTGACGATACAGGTTCGTCTTCAGTCTTATTCTCGTCTTCCTCGGGTTCTGTCATGACTGAATCCTCATTTTTGACGGCGGTGGCCTCATTTAGACTTACCCCAGGCTCAAAAATGGCATCTTTGGTGCTCACCGCCGGGCCAAGCAGATCGATAGCGCTCGTGGAACGAAAAAGCTCTGTTGAAACATGTACATCTGGTTTTCGCACGACACTTGCGTCTTTGTTCCTCAAGGGGAACGGCACCTCCGCCGCTGCTGCTAAAGCCGCTGCTGCAATCATGGCATTGTCAGTGTTCCTTTTTCCCGACTCAACGTTTATGCCTCGCGCATATGGCACATTAGATTGGCCTGGGGATGGGGCAGGGGAGGTCACAGCTACTTGTTTCAGGCTTGTTTCAGACGGCGTACGTTTATGCGTGATCAGGAGGTTGCCCCTGGTGGATGATTCTTGCAAATTCAGTGATTTTTCGAGGGTTTTGCCATGCGGGTCATCTTGGGCCGGTTTATGCGATAACGGCACGAGTTTCGGCGGCAACACGTGGTTGGAGACGCTCTCCAGTGGGCTTGCACTCTGCGTCTTGCGGACTTGATGTATTTGAGTGCTTTCTCCGTGTAAATCGGACCCCTGGGCCAAACTTTGCCGCCTTAGATGTGGCGGATTCTGCGCCAAATTGTGCATCAGATAGTTTGGCGCGTAAATCCGCGAAAACGGGCCGGAAAGGCCGCTGCCGCCACGTTCAACCCCGTGGTAGTTGTATGCTAGATGAGGCATGACTTGGCCAGCGTTTGGAGCATGACTGTGCGCAGAAAGTTGCGCTGAAGTGGGCGGAAGGACAGGCGCACCGGAGCGAGCATTAGGGGGGCCCTGCAGCGCGTAATTGAAGGTATGAGGCGCCAGGAACCGGGCATCATAGCCAGGTTGAGGTATGCCTGCCATTTCTAGTGGTTTGAGACGCGGAAGCATATGTTGGCCCGGTCTTTGCGGTGTTGGAAGTGCTGTTGCGGGAGGTCCCGAATACGGTAGGCCCAGGTATCGTTGCGGGGGCAAGCTTTGGCCGAAATTCGCTGGAACCATACCGCTGTGTTGCTGCTGTGGCAGGCTTGACGATCCACCGGTCATTGCGCCCAATGTTTCGGGTTTGGATGCCGTTGGCGCCCTTCGGAACCGTTCCGAATCTGTCGCTGTGGCACTTTCAGGCCTATTATGTGGGGGCAGTCTTTGCCGAGCCGCTGCCAGAGACGCAAACATTAGAAGCGTTGACGCATCCTGGAGAAGCTGGTCTTGCTCTTGGCCTTGTGTCATGAGAGAAATTGGCGTTTTTTCCGGACGTTCGGGGGCCTATTGTCATCCTGGTGTCTCACCTCGTACGTATACGGGGATATGGCGCATCACGTGACAGGAGAAGAGCCGCTATACGAAATACGCTGGCCGTTGGCAGGCGGGACGGGAACGAGCACGAATACGAGATGCAGGCCAATAAAAGTAATTTTTGCAATATGATAGTGTGGATTTTTGTTTCGTTTTTTTTTGTTTTGTTTTCTTATTCACTTCTCTTGTTTTCCTGCTACAGCCTATAATGCAGATCATACCAGATCGGGGACATTCTTGGCGGGTGAGGCACGAGCGTTAATTCCCTTCGCCGTCGTTTTCTTTTCTTGGGGCTACTAAGGTTAGATCTCTCTCTATCACATAATACATACAATATGATGATGACCAGATATGCCAGGAGCTTGTTTCGATTCTCGATACTTTATCCTTTGATTTATTCTTTGTTTTTGATTTTTCATTCTTTTGTTTCCTTTAATAACTTATTTACATGTTTAGGTTCGTTTCCCTGCCCTGACCTCGAAAGAAGGGCTTTAGTTCACCAGTAAGATCCATTTGCAGAAATACGCAAAGATTGTGTTCCTACTTGTCGTCCACAACATTTCTATATGATCCATTTTGAGACTAAGAAGACGGCTCCTTTTCGCTCTCCTTGACCTTTTGTAGATATTCTAGCTCTTTCTTTAAGGCGTCCATCGCATAGTACACCTTCGACTGTAAGTAAAACGAATTACCCTTTTCTTTGGAGTTAACGTCAAATAAATACTCGTATTTCTCATTGATCTTGTCCAACTTCAAGTCCTTGCGGTCGATATCCAAGATTTTCATGGCCTCTTCCAATGGCACGCCGCCAGCCGATTTTGCCTTGGTAGCACCTGTGGCCTGAGCAGTGGCACTGGCTTTGGCGGCTTGTTTGTAAGCCTCGGTGAATGCACGCCCGAATACAGTCGCTCCTGTCAAAACCACATTCACAAGCAATCTGTGAGCCATTTTGTGTACTGGTTGAATGTCGATGTCCAACTAGCCTGGCGCTAACGTTCAGTAAATGACCGTCTAGGTCACGTGATTTGGCCGCGACATCAAGTTATGGCACGTCACGTGTTTAGGCGATGCCTTGACTCCACATCTAGATTTTAAAGCCGAATAAAGTGGAGTGGTGTATCAGAATAAAAGCATCGAATGGCTCATCACTATGAGTCCCCTTAGCGTGTTGCTTTCCTTGTGAAGCTTCGTGGACGTTTGCAATGCGCTCACATTATCGCAGGCAACTCTCATGACTCAAGAATGAACTCCAAGAGGTTGAACCCCAAGAGGTGTGAAAAAAAGGCGAAATACGCGGTTTAGAAGAAAACGACGAAAGAAAAAAAAAACTTACGATTTACGGATGGAAATGTAGCACCAGGCTTTAATCTCCCGCACAACGACACACCCATGAGGATGTGGCTAGCGGCAGAACTTTTCTAAAACCTTAGGAAATGCGAAGCTCTAAAAGACCGAAACGAAAAGTATCCTGTGGCCAGTCTGTTAAAAAGGTCAGGTATACTCTTAGCTGAACGTTAATACCCAGGTCACGCAATCGCTAATGCGGCGTAGTTAAGGTACAACTAAAGTCTTTATAGTAGTGTGCCCGAAGGCACGAAGTTATACTTAGTATAGAGTAGTATAACCACTACCGATGGTTGGTTTTTGAAAGAAGTGGAGGCGGGAGGCGCGCGGTTTATATACTTTTTTCTGTTCTGGTGCGGGTAACACTAAGGCTTATGTGCACACCGGTACTGAGTGAGGTCTTGACGAATACTTGCGCTAGACTCATTGAACCAGCGCATGCTGATACAGCTTCAATTTTGATATGATTTTGAAGAGCCTTTGAAACACTGTCAATTGAGATTTTAAATGTTGCCTAAACTTCGAGTATGAAAGTGTATTTGACTTGATGTAATTTTCGGCATATGAGAGTTGCCGTTCGAACGTCATAATCTTTCCGCATTGAGACGAGGTTGTGATGTGTTTCTCTGGTTTTGCAGCCGCACTTGGCTTTTGAAAAGCAACTGGTAAAATTCAATACTCTCGAGAGGCATTTCGACATGTTTGAGTTCTCTTGTGGGGGTCAGGCGGTTTTCATTTCCCAAGATGTTATTGTAGGTTTTTTAAAGTATGTATATAGATAGAGTTTTTTCTCAATATCATGATTCCTTTAAGAAAAAAAGCAATATGGGAACGTCCATTCGCGGATATTACATTCATTGGTTAATTAGTAATGATGATTCGAGTATGATAAATTCTGGACCTCTTTGAATACAGCCATCGCTGAGAGTAATCAAAAGTAAACCAAGATTCACAGAACTTCCAAAAAAAAAAACTCAAAAAACCGAAAGATTCAGTAGTCGAGATCAAAGAACGATTATCCCTCGTGATATTCCCAAGCTGAAGGTACTGCATTTATCCCATATAGCAAATATGAACCTTCTACTAAATTCTCGCTAACGTGATGCTCAAATGAGCAAAGAAAAAACAAGTTCATCGAGGAAATGAGGGAGTAGTGGGGAAAATGTGTTAACTATTAAGGCGTAAACCATGAGAAACGACCAATAATACATCACCGCTCATATCTATTTGAAGAACCATATGGCGTGTTTGCAGCCAAAATGTGATGAGTCCTGTGTTTTAAAGAGTTTAGCTTAGAGCATATTCTTGTCTTTTTTTCACGGCCGGGGCAAATTTTTGATTTCTAAGCCAGAAGCTGATGTATCAAGCAAAAAAAAGGAAGTGAATATAAGACGCCCCCAAGCATTACGCACCCACGTGGTGCTCGCATTGCCAGCTAATTTCCGGCAATTGGCCACACTTCCATTGTCCATTCTCCCCGTGAACAACAGAAACACCAAGGAATTTTGACGGCGAGCCAAGAAAAAGAAAAAATGACGTGAACTAGCTTTTGACGTGGAATTTGACCCAGGTCCAAGAAGATTCCATCAGCAGTTGCACCCATGTGGGTGGTGGTGCAATGTGAGGAATAATTGATGAGAGGAGGTAGGGGTAATCGTACACAAGCGAACCTCGTGGGCCCCCATTATTCTGGCGCGTGCTACATGTGCGCTCGCACCCTGCTAATACACGGGTTTCCCGATTCTGTTTCTTTCTTCCTGCGCCGCTCATCGTATTTCATGTATTTAGGATTTCGTGCATGATTATTACCCTGGAATTGATTAGACCGCTAAAGAGTATATAATAGCCGAAACATTCCCCGTTGTAGGATGTTCACACTCTAGAATTCATTAACTCTCACAAAGCCTCTCAACTCTGCACTTCACTGAGTCCTATACACTATGTCTGAAATCCAGCATTCGAAAGCAGCGAGCACTTCTGGCGGCAAGACTGCCTTCAAGGATTACGTTGGAAAGTTTGCGCACATTGAAGATCCTTTGGAAAGAAGAAGATTGGCATTGGAAGAAATCGACAATGCCGGATTTGGCTGGACGCAGGCCAAGATGATCATGATCGCCGGTGTTGGCTTCATGACGGATTCCTACGATATTTTTGCCATCAACTTGGGTACTTCCATGTTGGCGCATGTTTACTGGCAAGGGACCATTCCTGACTCCACCAATACTTTGATGAAGGTGTCTACTTCTGTGGGAACGGTTATTGGCCAGCTAGGTTTCGGTTTTATGGCTGACGTCGTTGGCCGTAAGAAAATTTACGGTTTGGAGTTGATTGTCATGATTGCTGCCACCATCCTTCAGTGTACTCTTGGTGAATCTCCTGCCATTAATTTCGTTGCGATTTTCTCTACTCTCAGGGTCCTCATGGGCATTGGTATTGGCGGTGACTACCCATTGTCATCTATTATCTCGTCTGAATTTTCCACCACCAAATGGAGAGGCGCCATCATGGCCGCCGTCTTCTCCAACCAGGGCTTGGGTCAGTTATTTGCCGGTCTTGTTGCCCTTGTCGTTGTTTCTGCCTATAAATCTGATTTGGAATTTGCCAACACGTCGGCCGAGTGTGTGGGGCCTTGTATCAAGGCCTGTGACCAGATGTGGAGAATCTTGGTTGGTTTCGGGTGTATTCCCGGATGCATTGCTTTGTACTACAGATTGACAATTGCTGAGTCTCCCCGTTACTCTTTGGACATCGAGGAGCATGACAACTTGGAGAAGGTTGCTGATGCCGAAGCGGCTTTGGACGTTGTTGCCGAAGAGATCGCACCCCCAAAGGCTTCTTTCAAGGATTTTGTTGGTCACTTCGGTCAATGGAGATATGGAAAGATTTTGGCAGGCACTGCACTTTCATGGTTTTTCTTGGATGTTGCGTACTATGGCTTGGGTTTGAACACCGCTGTGATTTTGAAGACCATTGGCTACGCTTCTTCGAAGAACGTTTACAAGTCATTGTACAACACTGCTGTTGGTAACTTGATTTTGATCTGTGCGGGCTCCTTGCCCGGCTATTGGGTCGCCGCGGCCACGCTTGATACCTTTGGAAGAAAACCAATCCAATTATACGGCTTTGTCATTCTTACCATCTTGTTCTGCATTCTCGGTTTCGCCTACAACAAAATTTCCGACCATGGCAAATTGGCACTTTACGTGCTCTGCCAGTTCTTCCAGAACTTTGGCCCCAACACCACCACTTTCATCATTCCAGGCGAGATTTTCCCTACCAGATACAGATCCACTGCCCACGGCATGTCTGCTGCTTCCGGTAAAGTAGGTGCCATTGTTGCTCAAACGTGCATTGGAACGTTGATTAACCACGGTTGCGGTGAAAAGAACTCTTGTTTCTTGCCACACGTTATGGAGATCTTCGCCCTTTTCATGTTGCTTGGTGTGTTGTCCTCTTTGTTGGTTCCTGAGACAAAGAGAATGACGTTGGAGGAGATCTGTGAGAAGTACCACGGAGAAGTTAATTCCACTAAGTTTGGCGTCGACAGGTACGTGACTCAACAGGCTGAATCTTCCGACTTGGAATCAAAGTGAATTTGAGTCTTTTCCTTGAATATGCTTACATACACACCCTTATATTAATAGACTAATTACGAACCATTTGGTCCTCCAGAATGGCAGATTTCTAGCTTAGGAAAGAGGATGCTTGAATTGCCTTTCACTTAAACCCATCCTAGCTGAATGAGGGCGGCGCCTCTCAACCTGGTTTCTGTTTGTAATCAAGCGAATCAGTATAGAATATCAGCATGGAATGCTCACATGTTGAGAACCTTAAAAATGAAGTCTAGAGCATTATCAAATACGCCCACACTATGACGATGCTTTGTACGCGCCCAGTCTGCGTCCTTGTGCACTCGTGTGCACAAAAGAATCGACTTCCAGCCGTTGGAATTGGCTCCGTGGATGTCTGACGCAGGATTGTCTCCCACCATGTAGATTTCTGTAATGGGCAGCCCCTCAGGCTCCTTGTTAAGTGGCGGCATAAACCCGTGAACCTCGTGACCGTGTAAGATTTTGTTCCCTTCAATTAACACCCAATGTGCGTAGTCGTATTGGATCTTAAATGGCTTGCCCAATATTGTCGGTTGAAGCGTTTCAGAGTGGGAGAGCACGTTGGTTTCTGCGTAAAGTCTTTCCACTATCACTCGAAACGCACCTTGGCCGAAACGCGGCAAGTTGTAGTCGTTTGCCCACAAGTAATCGTTGTTACCGAACACAATTGGAATTGCTGGGCGGGTTTTCGCAGTCTGAGGAGGTTCTCTCAAAGTCCCTATCATGCCATTTGTTAACAGTTTTTACGTGGTTGGGCGAAGAACAATCTGAGCTTAATCCACGGTGTGGAATTCCTGTGAGAAATTCTTCAGCATCCAGCGTGAAAAGCTTTCACAGTATCGTTCACACTTGTCACGTGATCGTCCCAGATATCCAAAAACCAACATATGTAAGGTGTTCCATTTAGGCAAGCACTGTGTGCTTGCCAAGCAATGCACCTTACAGCTCTTCCTGTTTCCATCCATGAAAAATAGATGAAACTTACCTAAATGTCGAGAACGGAGAGAGCGATCTCCCCCTATTGAAAACATAGTGGTTGAACGGGCATTGATTGCGACTCATGAAAGCTGTCATCATGAGAGTCGCCTAGTAACTGCCGACGTTGGGCAATGAGTGCTTAAAGCAAGGGCATCCGAAGTCCTTTTCACGATATGGGAAGGG
Organism: Metschnikowia picachoensis; assembly: GCA_030556465.1. Taxonomy (NCBI): domain Eukaryota; kingdom Fungi; phylum Ascomycota; class Pichiomycetes; order Serinales; family Metschnikowiaceae; genus Metschnikowia; species Metschnikowia picachoensis. The sequence continues at coordinate 50,327 of JAKTUB010000045.1, forward strand.
AATTGAGGATTGGTCGGTAGGCATAGCAGAAAGAGATGGCAGATCTGTCAAGCCCATAATTTCCACTAAGCCAAGTAAATGTACTTCTGAGAGAAATCGAGAAGCCTGAGCAACGACAACAAGTCATTATCGGCTAACTTCTGGACACAATTGGGTTAGTGGTGCACCCCCGCGACGGCCGCAAAAGGGGAGAGAACGGGTTTAAGTGCGATGTTGATCAAACAAAGAATAAGTGTCACACACCAAATATTTTTGGATAATTTCTCAAAGTCATCGAACGTGGAAAACTGGGTATTCCTTGATTCATTCGAGAGAAAAAAGAAACAGGTGTTGTGGGAGCCAAACAGAATTGGCCCGTGAACAAAGACTAAACCAGCTGTTGATGTGGCAACGAAAGACGGCCGAACAAATAACAACAAATGGCCTCCCTTCCAAGAGTCTAAGGGAATCAAAGTGGCAGTACAATCATCTGTGAATGAATGAAAAGACTGCCTCGTGCAGAACAAGTAATTTTGAAAATCTGCGGTCGGGGATTGGCCATGATTGTCCAATGCTCTGAATTCAGCAAAATGAAGCACCCTTTCAGGCCTTTTCAACTGGGAGACTTTTAAGCGGGTATCCCGAACGAAATGGTCTCGTGGAATAGCTAAAGATAGAGTCTGAGCAAAAAAAAAATCTCTTCAAGGTACCAAATTCAGACACAAGGACAATGCAATGGCGGCGGGAAAATCATAAGGAGAATAAGAATGATCTCAACCTGCAGCAGTGGAAACGAAGTTGACTGCTTGTCCAATGAAGGATGCGTCTCAGCGAGTCAAAATCGGAGGGGTCGGAATGCGCCATAACCGTTCCACTTCGGTCGTAGGCGACAAGGGCGGGTTTGAGACTGGCCCGTTCGAATAATCAACAGACGGGTGCCACATAAGTGGCGATGGGGGCTTCGTTCAACGTTTGGCGACGTCCTGTCAGTTGCGATACTACCCCGGCGACTAACGTATGAAATATGACGCGAAGCGCTCGGGTACGACCTCCATGTCAGGTTCTCAGCGTCTGACTAACTAATGTTTGTTGTGTAGGTCATCTAGTAAAACCAATCTGGCTCTCTAATCCACTTGGTGGGAGAGCCAACATTTATATAGTCAAGGCAGACAATGGAGTCTGCCTTTCCATTGTTCCTATGTGGCCAGCCACGCTGGCCTTAACAATTGAAGGTGCATTGCTTGGCAAGCACACAGTACTTGCCTAAATAGAACACCTTACAACATATATACATGTTCCAATGTACTTTTGTGAAGAACTAGGTACGCAATTCTGGCTCCCAGTCCTTAAAGCCTTCGGAATGGGGGGTGTTCGTGGGAAGATGGGGCACGGGCACGGGCTTCGGACTCTAGGGCCGGCTTTGATGCGAAGCGGTGGATTGGCGATCGGGCTGCGTTTTCGGTGGTCGATGGTATAGCGGACAGATGCAACGTTTGATGGGCTAAAGGGCAAAGCGGGTCTACGGATGTGCGGCTATAGCCGGGGTGAAAATCAGATGAGACGCGGAGCGAGGAGCTTCCAGCGCCAGAGGTATTAAAATGATGGATTTTAAGGATTTCAGGATGAAAGTAAGGGTGTTATGAGGATTCGAAGGGTTTTGGGGACTTGGCCACCTGGCTTGGCTGGGGCCGTGCCTCTCCCTTTTCCCTTGAACGATGAGTTTGAATCTGTATAGTTACTGGTCTTGAGCGATGCTCCCACTCTCTATATTCGAATAAACAATGTAAAAAAAAGGTGTACCAAGCCAGAGAAAACATAGAAAACAAAAAAAGAGCGAAAACAACAAAGAATCCAAAGAATCCAAAGAATCCAAAGAATCCAGAGAATCCAGAGAATCCAAAGAAACCAAAGAAACCAAAGAAACCAAAAAAAGAAAATCCAATCCGTTTATGATCCTTTTCATAGCACGAAAATTGGGATTTTAATTGGCGCGTTTTGCTTTATTACAGTAAGGTAGCAGGCTGATGTCGGTGCAGTCTCTGGCCCTCGGCCGACGTTTGCGATGCTCATCACCAGATTTACGTCATATGAGATTCGGTCACAAAACAGCTTTCTGCGGATTAGAAAACTAGAAAACTAGAACCCCCCGATTTTTCTCTAATTTTGGTCTCAAATCCGAGTGCCTCAGTCAAATAAACACATCTAGATACCCACTCAAACATGTCGGCGACGCATGCTGATAAATACCGGATGGTGCTTGCATGGCTCAGCGAAAATGCGTTTTGGAATGCAGAATTGCTCGAGATCAAACCATCCAAACTCGGCGGGTTGGGCGTGTTTTGGACCCTAGGCCCCAAGGATGATGAAAACAATGACCGCCTCATGCTTCGCGTGCCGAAATCAAACATTTTGTCACCGGCAAACTCGTTCATACATCCTCTCCTCATGGAATATCAATGCAAAAATGCAGATGTTGGGATAACCGCCGGGATGCCTGCATTGATTCTCACGATCATCTATGAACTAGCTCAGGGTATTCGGTCGCCGTGGTTTTACTACCTAAAATCGATCGATATCCAGCACTCGCAAATGCCCTTGTGTTTCTGGGCCGCGAAGGCGAAAGAGCCTCTCCGCAACACCGAGTGTGATATATTGGGCATGCTTGACGAGAAGGAACCGATAGCAATGTTTTGGGAGTGTGTGCGCTTCGCGGAGTCCGTGAAGCACTTAGTGCCAATCCCGCCTCTTCTCAATAGACAAAAAAGGAGCCACAAACTGGTTGATTTGTTCGGCCGTCTCATCCAGGCCGTGGTTTCGAGGGCTTTTCATGTCGACAAATACCACGGGCTCGCGCTCGTCCCGGGCGCCGACCTCTTCAACCATCTTTCGCCGCTCGAATCAGACGGGGTAATCGAGCACCGGGAAAACGTGCATTTTGAGTGTGATGATGGCGACGATCTCTGCGCTTACTGCGGCGAGACGGGGTGTGCACACATGGACGACAGCGACGACGAAGAATTGGCCAATTTGGTCAAGTTGGCGAAATCGGAGGCCATGCAAGGGTCAGACAGGCTGCAGAGTACAAATGAAATGCATGATATAAAGGAAGAAGAGAACGAGGGGGACGAGAAAATGATGGAGGGAGAAAATGGTGTGGCGCATGACGATCTGGCAGGGCTCGTCGATGACATGTACCTGGATGAAGACCAAGACGGACCTGCAGAAAGCGATACGGATGAGGAGGATAATGAAATAGAGGAAGACGACGAAAATGATGAAAACGACAGCGATGTTGACTTCGACGTGAACAAACCAATCACAATGGAGGATATTGCCAAATTAGAGGAAGAATTAGAAAATGATCATGGGTCTGATACAGACGCCGAGTCAGAGGCTGAGACGGATCTTGATGATGAGGAGGTATCGACAATTAGTGGTGAAGAGAAGAACGAGGCTACCGGCAATGGCGGCAGCCAGGAAAACTTCAGTGAAGGGCTGTCTAGTGAAGGCTCGGACTCGGAAACGACCTCCATGGCAAGCAGCTTCAAGATTGAAGGTGCACACGCCCAAGAACTCGCAGAAGAGCTCACCGACGGCACTAAGTGCTGCGACATTGTGGTGGCCCATCTCCCGAATGAACGCTACAACTATGAGTTGTTCAACACGTACGGAAACTCGTTGCTGAACGCATACTTGTTGCAGCGGTACGGGTTTGTGTCTGAACGGAACCCAAACACAACGTGCAGCTTGTCTGTGCAGGTGTTCGCCGATATAAAGCGGCTTGAGCGTACAGAAGTCTCGGACAGACAGATCAAAATGAAACTCGAGTGGCTTGAGCGGTCCGGCTTTAACGTGATTAATGACTTGAGTGTGCAGGGGAATGATTGCTGCGATGGCGACGATGGCGACGCTGACGACGCTGACGAATGCGGCCATAAGGAAAAGCTGCATTCGCATACTCGAAAAGATAGCCGCGCAGATTCAGCGAAACTGTGTGCCGATAGCTGCTGCTCGTCGGAGGAAGAGGAGGAACCTCCGCAAACATGGCAGTTGGCGCCCCAGATCGCGCCTGATGCCAGGCCCACAAAGCAAACCTTGGCAATATTGAGGCTTTTGCTCATGCATTTCAACGTATTCTACCACAAACTTTATCGGTGCCCCAGCGAACGCAGGCTCGAAAAACGGGTGCATCACTACTTCATGCTGGAGCAGCTATCTAGAGAGGAGAAGATTGTGTTGAGAGGGTGGGTCAAAGACAGGTTGGGTCGATTAGGACCCGATGTTGACATCATAGGCTATCAACGCAAGTGCATCAATATGATTCTTGCCGACGAAAGAGCGCTCTTGACCCGTGCACTTGAGCTTCTTAAAGAATGATGGGCCAAACTCGCTGTTATTTGACACGTGGACAAGTTGATTTGCAAGCCGTTGATGCCTACATAGAACGAGCAAGCAAGGTGTCTAATTGAGTCAAATGCCTCCTTAAGAGTTGACTGGCCACTTTTCCAGTTTGTACTTAGGAGAAGATTATTGGCAAAGATAAAGACGAGAGGCCTCGAGTCAGGCTTATTATAGAGTTGCTACGGACGATTTCATCTTGGGACGAGCTGAACAAAGTTGTTTCCGCGAGTAGTTTCCAATGATTTGAAATGCAGTTTTCTAGTGTTTAACAATACAAGTCTGAGGCGTAGTATGTCGACAAAAAACTTGAATTTACTGGTTTCAATCAGTGTATCTTTGATTGAGAATCACGTGATAAATGGTGAAGTAAGTAATGACTATTTCGAGCGTTCTGACATCCAAGTATGGTTCAGAGAAAATACGACGGTTATGTCGTGTTACCTTTGCTTCCATCTAGATTTTTGGATGATTTTGCGCGTGTTTTTTATCGTATAGAAGCAGAGCCCATCTGGACTTTTCTCATGGACATCCGGCGCATTTTATGGCCCTTGACTAATTACAGAGGGTGCCAAAGGTTTGACTCAGAAGTCGTTACTTTTACAGCCCATTGCAAGTTATACAGTGAGGCCTGTTCATAAAAGCTATGATCCAAAAGACCATCTGGCTATATTCTTTGAAAAAGAGAGAGATTTTGTTAGAAACACCATTTTTTTTGCGCCCTTCGAGATGATAACCGAGCACGAAATCCGGTTTAAGTTCATCGATGTGTTTCTTATAGCGAGCTTTTGCTGTATATGGCTGAGCTCAATGATATGTTATCACACATTGAATTCTTCCCATGGATAAATACTCTAAACGTCGATCAAGAATAGAATGCTACTTGAAGACGGCAGCGCTACAAGGAGTTAATCCTTACTATGGGGACACTGAGCAAGGGGATACCTTACCCACCTACGATAAGATGTATGGACTGCTCTAGGCATATCCTCTGAATGAGTTGGTGTGTCCAGTGTCCCTCATCGGACGTGTCCATTACAATGTATTAGTGCTCACGAGAATCACGTAAGAGGATGCCAAACTATGCCCCTTTACAAGAATTCAAGACACTTTACATCAGGGTCAATTCCGGGGGTTCATGATAGTGATACTTCCCCTGTGCACGAAACACTCTGAGTTTGGCGAGAGAGGTTCAGGGACGGTCTAGTGGCACAATGTATACTGCATATGTGATGACTAAGATGCTGCCAAGAGCATCCGTTCTCTTGTGTACTGACTAAGGCTTCCCGGGTAAGTATGGTGTGATCCTATACCTTCTTGATTGATAAAATACCATCTATTCCCGGCTAAGAACAACGGGTAGCAGAGATGCTCAAAAGGCCTACGCTACGCAAAGTAGCTACGCATGCGTAGCGTAGAATTTAGGAAGCTGTGTCTCCAAATTTGGGTATGAATCATGAATCATGAATCATGTCGTATAGTCGATAGTATTACTGGGAATAGAGATATCAAGCAAGTAGCGCTAACTACAAACGTAAGAAACTGGTACAATTAGATGAAGTCAGATCTACAAACATTTGCTCGAAAAAGAGACCAAGCGAATTCATGGCACTGGTGACCGTGGTCAATTGCAGGAGAATGTTCATACTATCCTCCGGCCCTTCTTCATAATCTGTCGCAAAATCGTGGTCAGTAAGTTGCTCAAAGCTTTCTTTCTCTCCTTCAAAAGCTCTAGTTCGGGTCTGGCGTCAAGAAAATTGGAGGTACATTGCTTGGCATTACTCGTAATACTTGCCTAAATGGAACACGTAACATGGCGCGTCTGATAATCTAAGGCACGCCATTCACGGTTCACGCGTTTCCAAGGCACGCAACTCGCGACTTCACGGTTCGGAAAGAATGCTGGGCACGCATACCAGGGGCTGTTCGAAAATTAGCCATTGAAATACCCTTAGAACCGGTTATCTATCCATATAGAGATTATACTGCATACAAGCTCTACGCTCTCTATTCTACCCCAGTGATGTGAAATCGTTCGTAACAACGAGCAATCGCGCTAAAAACGCACGTAATTACCCACGGAGGCTTAGTAATTACGCACGTATTTCAAAAATTGGACTAATTACTCACGTAATCGTAAGGATGCGCTTAAGCGTTGTTCGTTGTTACGAACCCACGAAAAACAAAGAAAATGCAACTCGACTTGGGATATGTGTATTTTTTCATTTTCTTGAAAAAAAAGCAAATTGTAATAAAAGGAAAAAAAACTATATATCTATAGACAAAAAACCTCGCATACGTCTGCTCTAAAAATAAAAAACTAACTATTTTTACAAAGTCATCTCGTCGTCCTCGGTGGCTACATCGTCATCAGATGCATCATTTTTCTCCCGACCGGTAATCTCCTTCCCAAAACCGACTTTTTCGGCAACTTTCGTCATGTCCGAGATGTCCGACTCGTCCGTCACGATAGCCCTAGACTCTAAGATCGCCA
>JAKTUB010000046.1:8268-40094 GCA_030556465.1 Metschnikowia picachoensis
GGGGAAGAGAAGAGAAATGTTCTCGGACGGTGAGTTCCGAATTGAAGCAAGCCATCCCCGGAATCGAACCGCGGACCTTGAGGTCACCTACTGCCACAAGGCTTTGACCACCCGGTCAAAATTTCTGTGCTAACAGTGCTTATAAACGAAATTTTGCGAATTACGTCGTCGTGACCTCACATAATCGTAAGTCTGACTACGATTACGAGAACGTAGACTGAAGTAATCCTTATTCTTCAATGAGAGAGTTTAAGAAGAAAATGTTGAACAAGCGTGGGCAACAAATTTTGGCGAGTATTTGTCCCAATTTCTTCTCAATTTTTATAATTCATTCATCTTATTGATACAATTACTTGCTCAAAATAGTATACGCAATTCCAGCATATCGGAATCTATCCTTCCATCTATGAGAAGATCCGTGGTATTTTATACCGTAGTATAAGACTTTTCATGCGTCAAGTACTTTACAAACTGAGTTTCACCGTAGGTCTTTACTCAAGTCGACGTTTATCTCATCATAGTCGCTCTCATTTTTTTCCTGTGTGATTTTTGAACTCAGCTCTGCATCATCCGCAAAGCACTCGTCATCAAAATTTACACCCAGCTCGCTTTCATGAGGCCTTGTTTACCATATCCTTCACGACTACTAATAGTTTTATCCCGAGTCTTGCAATCTTCAGTATTTTCAGAAAAACACCGCATTACGTAAGTGCTGAACAGGCCGTGGGCTTTTGTAATCCACTCGCCTGAGGAACAAAACATGTCAATTGGCGCAATTCGAATGACAGTCTTGAAATACGCACGCTGAACAAGAGTCATAACAATCTGGAAGTCTGGACTTTAATGTTGCTTGTCTTTCGGGACATTTCGTCGACAATCCGATAGATCCTTTTTCACGTGATGGACATTGGCGTTGAAACTGACACTTTCAACACTCAACGGACAATGAGTAACTTGTCGTTCTGGACTTTGTGGTCTTCGAGTGTGAACCTTCTTGACGGTCTTCACAAATTTCTATTTGAAGATCTTTCGGATGAAGAAAGACATGTGCCTTCGTAAAGGCAACGCAAAAGTGTTGAAGTCAAAGAATACAATATTTGCCACTCAATGATAATTGATCAATCAGTGCGACATAAATTCTCGTGCAAAGGGTATTCCACTATGTATAGTCACACCCAACGGCAAAATAGGTAAAATTATCTCGTAAAGACATTTTGCATTTTAACAATTTAGGTTATATGGACGTTCTCATCGGCGCGCGGTCATTTACCATTGTGGGAGAAAAAGAATTCGCCATGGACCAAACTAGCGAAGTTTTTTCTCGTTTTTTTTTTTTCGTTTTCTGAAAATACTGTATCATCCCCTTTGTAGTACGCTCTTTTTTACGACGTATTCCTGTATTTACCGATACTATTTACGAAATAAACGCCAGCGCGCAACACTGATCTAGGGAGTGATAACCGATGACTATTCTCCGCGAGCGCAACAAAAAAGAAAAAAAAAATACACACACACACACACTTGATGAAAACAAACACATCCACGAATGGCCTCGGAGCGGAAGAAGATAGCACACGCATGTATGGAATGCCGGGCCCGAAAACGGAGGTGCCAATTTGACGGCGGCCAACGGTGTGTCTTATGCAAGCGGCTCGACACTGAGTGTGTCACTGTATCTGATGGCCGAAAAGACCGGCTGCAAGTCCGCCGCGTTGCAGATTTGGAACAAAAATTGGCACATTACAAGAATGTTGCGCTGGGTCTCCGGCAGACTTTGGACCAGGCCGCAGATGCGTTAAAAATGATTGAGGGGGATAAGTACAGGCCCGTCTATCATGGCACTGATCTGCCTGACGAAGCCGCATATACACATGAACCGATAAAACATGCAGCAGAGTCGTCCTCGACAAAGCAGGAACCATCTCTCGACGCATACTTACACGCGAGACGCGAATCATCTCTCGAGGCACCTGCGCTTGACGCGCATCCAATCCACGCACCTCCGCGCTACTTCCAGGAAAAGGCGTTTCAAAAAGCTAAACATGTATCTGTATCGGTTTACGGCCCTACCAGTATTTTTGATACAGAGGCGCTACCGCGCCGAGAACTTTTGGAAGAACACAAACCTGCCGCGCTCAGCAAAAACCCTCTAATTATCGAGTGCATCCAGCTCTTTTTCCGATGGCAATACCCCGACATGCATGCGTTTATTTTCCGCGAGGCATTCATTCTTGATTTTTTCGACCCAGACTCTGTGGGCATGTACAGTTCAACCGAGCTCGTGTACGCGATCTGCGCCATGGGTGCTCTGATGTCGGAAGAGGCTCAGATTCGAGACCTGGCACAGAGATTTTACACCTTGTCACGTGACTTGCTCATGGCAACAATCGATTCTCCGTCGATCTGTTCCTTGCAGGCATACCTTCTTTTGGGGCTTTACGATATTTACAATTATAGAAACAATGCAGGGTGGATGTTGACCGGGGACGCCTTGCGGATGGGTTTTGGTATTGGGTTCCACCTAAGGCCCGAAAGCTGGATTGTGAGAGACCAAAAAAACGTGAGCGAGATTACCATCAGCGTCAGGAGCAGGATCTTCTGGGGCTGTTTTATGGCGGATAGATTCGTGAGCTTGATTTTGGGACGACCTTCGGTGATCAAACCCGATTCTTCGACGATCCATGTGTCCAAAAACATGCCTGCGATAAAATGGATCCGTCCATACACTTATCCGGGAGTCAACAACGACGAGAAGGTTGCGTACATCGATATTTCAAATCCACTCGGAAGCGTTATCAAGCTTGCGGAAATCTCAGATACTATGATGGAAACGGTATTCTCAGGCAACAAAACACTGAGCGATAAATATGACTTGTACCATAAGTTAGAACTTGTGGAATCTTATAATCGTCGTCTTTCACGATGGCGAGACGAACTCCCGGAAAATTTACGCTGGGACCGCACTTTACTACAAAGCAAGGGCCACGAGACGCCCAAAATGTTCTCGCGGTACTATTTCTACATTATTATCATGTGTCTCAACCGAAATTTTGTCGGCGTTCCTCAGAAAGAACCTAGAACGCCTTTTAATTCTTTGCTGATATGCATGGATGCGATTTTTGATGTCCACAGTGCCATTTACTCGTTCGTGAGCGCACACGGCGCGCGGCGGTGTCTGATATTGATTGTTTACCTGAGCATACTCAGTATCTCTATACTTATAGCGAAAAATCGAGGCAAATTCAGTCTTGACGAGGCAGATTTATTTTTTGATTTCATGGCTGTGCTCATGCACACGTCAACAACATGGAAACTCAGCGAGAGGTCGTTTTTTAAGTTCCGTGACACTTTCAAGCTGGACTGCGGCCTAGATTTCGAAACGGAGTTGCAAACACATTTCAACTTGCGTGACCCACACAGAAGAAATACGATTTGGTATCTTTTGAATGGATTGGAGGAAGGAGCGCCATCTGTGGCACCCGAAATCGACCTTCTGGGAAAGACGCATGCGGATGCACCTGACCTCAGTGGGTTTGGCGACCCCTGGTCTAGTTTATTTCCAGATTTCTTTTCCGCTGAGCCCTTTCATGATCAGTTTTGAGGATAACGTGAAAGTTAATAGAATTTGGCCATACCCGCTTTCCTTAGATACTCGTAGAACCACATATGATAATTGGAACATGTAGTGTTATAAAACATCAATCAAAATTTCCAAAATTTCATGAAATGGTACTTCTGGTCTTTACGACCAATTACGCTGAACGATTTGTTGCGATCAGCTAGCTGGAGATGGTACTGGGACTATAAAATCTTCCTTTCACATCCTGGAATATATAATAGATTCGGATTTAAGAATTCTTTTTTTGCTGCATAAATCTGATAGGGAGCCAAAACATTTAGAATCAACTTCCAGCTATGACAACGACGGTGGTTCGAATATCAAGCCACTAGAACGAGGTAAAGGCGAGTCAATGAAAGGAGATAAAAGTTGACAGCCTTCACAGCATCCATAGGAATTGTCTTTTAAACAATTTTCAGCAATCTTAGATCTCTGTATATATAATAGGCTCCAAAAGAAACTAGTTTGAATGGACTTGCATTGCCAAACCTTACAATTCTCGTCGTCTATGTGGCTCCTGACCCGGGTGGTTTTTTTTGAAGCCTTATTGTTGCGCTTCCGCATCTTCCGCCCTGTTGCGCTTCCGCCTACCTCCGCAGTGGCGCATCAAAGCGCATCGGCGGCGGCGCTACTTAAACTAAAGCCGCATGAGGAGCGCTTATTGCCCAAAAAGGCCCATACTACTATAATCTAATGACCCCTTCCGAGCTCCGCCGGCAGTGTCGAGAAGGACTTTACACGTCACTGACCTCCGGGTGCTGCCCCGGCTACGCGCAGGCCAACCTTGTGATCTTGCCTGCAAAAGTGGCGGCTGACTTTGAGCATTTATGCCGCGAAAACCCGGTCCCGATTCCGCTTATTGGGAAAACAGAGGTGGGAAATCCACATCGGCTCACGGATCAGAATGTCATCCATGATACAGAATTTGATCTCACGCGTGACTTTCCCAAATACTCGGTTTACGAAAATGGGAAGCTCCTTGCGACGCCAACAAACATATCTTCAATTTGGCGAGATGATCACGTGGGCTTTCTAATAGGATGCTCCTACCTGTTCGACACAGCATTGACAAGGGCGGGTCTTGGTCCTCGGAATCTCGCGGTGAACAAAAATGTGTCCATGTATATAACAAACCGGCGATTACGTGAAACGGGCGTATTTGTCAATGTGCCATATGTGGTAAGTATGCGACCATACAGAGAAGCGGACGTTTCTAGGGTGATTGAAATCACAAGCCCTTTCACAAAGACACACGGCGCGCCAATCGCATATGGGTATGATGCCGCAGAAAGGCTAGGTATAGCCGATTTGAAAACACCTGATTTTGGCGACCCGACGGTCATTCACCGTGATGAAGTACCAGTGTTCTGGGGCTGTGGCGTGACGGCGCAGCTTGCGGCACTCTCCATCCATGACATCATTGAGGGGCCTATAATCGGACACGCGCCGGGGCATTTGCTAGTGACAGACTTACGAGACGAAGACGTGATGGAGACATGATATGGCCAAGCGAGGGCTTGGAAGAAGATTTACGGGTAAATTTCGATAGCATGCAGCATTGGATTTAGATCTGGAGGGTTCATGGGTCATATCGTGGAGAATGCAACAATAGTTGATGCGTGACACGTATTCAGAGCTTATGAGAGACATTTCGGAAATAAATATGTTTCAAGATTTACTAGAACGAAGAAAATCAACACTAGTCTGTTTATGGAGAAATGAGTCTTGGTTTGAATTTGGGTTCAAGCATTTACAGTTGAATGCTCAGTTTTATTCTTGACTACCCAAACAGGAAAAAAGCGAACAAAGGCCCTTTTTTTGCTTGATATATCTGATTAAGGACTGGGAGACAGAATTACTTGCCTAGCTCTCCACAAGACTATACATGAATTAATACATGAATTAAAAGCACAGAAATTTCTCAAATAGTATAAATAAAAAATGCTTCTTCGCAATCTCGGAAATCAAGGTATTTGGCTGTCTCTAGATAATATCGTGTAAATATATGTATTACCTTACATGGATCACGATGGTTTATCCCATACCTAATTCTCTTGTATAATCACAGTGAATGTGTCCTGAATTGGGTCATATCCCGGTCACGACATGTACCACAGAACAAGACTCTTGTTGTCCGAAGAGCAGACTTTCAAACAGCCCAAAGTTTCGAGACCGGTTCTCGATAATTCAGCAGAAAGATTAAGTTAGGCAATTTGTGGTGAATGTCGAATGTCGCAACAGAGCTTTAAAGTGTGTGGCTTCCAATTGATAGAAACACACGTAAATATACGACATAACAAGAATGCTTGAAATGTTAAGGTATGCATTAGTTGCCGGTTCAGGAGAATGGCTCGGCTCTTTTAACGCTTCAATGCAATCCATACACATAAAGCTGTGTAGATCTCAAAGTTTTCGAAACATCAACATCGTGTGTTGAGATTTTCGCGTAACCATTCGATAGTTAGCACATGATATCCTCTGGAATGTGCTTGCTCCCTAGAATGTTTGCGATTTCGATCAGTTTTTTGAAGACTGTGTCATCAATCTACGCTGGACCATTTCGAATTCTTAGTCATGCTACAGTGCACGTGACCGACGGGTGGAAATTGCAATAACACTGGCCTGAATTCACGATACTTAGGTAGACCGTTTTTACCGAGAGTATTATTCTGGCTCATCTTATCGCGCAGTTGATGGCTTTTTCTTTCTTTCTTTTCTTATGTGTACATGAGATGGGGTCGTAAAAAAGAAGTCAGCTCATTCCCAAAAATCACCATGTATTAGAACACGTGTGAGTTCTTTTATAGTGTGTATTCAAGTAAATAATACTTCGGACTCAGCTTAGAGTTGTCACTAAATCCTTGGTGGACCAACAGGATCGGGTGGAGAAAAGGTCTTTTCTCCCGCCGCTCCCCGGAGGTACCGCTGTCGTGCCGAAACCATTACAACTGACTTAGACTAATCATTGGCCTTTGTTCCTATGCGTTGACACCAGTGTTGCGCATTACGACGCATAATACGAAACTTTACGAATTACGTGGTGATGACCCCTGCCTAATCGTTAAACGTATTACCATTACGATTTTTCGTGGTGAAAATACGAAAACGTAAATGCGTATTACGGTGCTTTTAGTAATACGAAATCGTTCTTTTGAGTCATTCGTATTCTCTAATTTACGCAAAAAATGAATGAGATTACGCAAAATACAATCGATTTGTGACAGGCGAATGCTACAGGATTTCGGCGAATCTTAAAGTCCGGTTTTTCTTTCAAGTCTTGCAATTCATCCACTGATAAAGATGTTCATTAAAAAAATTTATATAAGCAAATTCAGCATATCATAATCCATCTTTCCATCTGTGTGATGGTACTTCATACCAAAGTAAAAGAGTTTTCACTCGTCAAGTAGTACACAAACTGAATTGTTTTCATTCGAGTCAACTTCCATCTCAATATCGTCGCTCTCATTCATTTCTTGAGTAATTTGTGAACACAATTCTGCATCATCAACAAAGGACTCGTCATCAGAATCCATACCCAGCTCGATATCATCAGGCCTTATTTTTTATTTTAGACTGACTTGTTTTGCTGAAGCATACAAGCACCAATGAATTTGAACTCGATGTTGGCACCATTGAACAATACCTACGAAAATTTACGCAACCTTGATTGGTACGTCGACACCGTCCGCCAGGTCTATTTATCCAGACGCCGGGAGGCAACAGGAGGCACTGCCCTCCAGCCTCTTCTGAATAGACAATTGAAAAAGGCGTTGGAACGAAGTAAAATACGGACAAGTTGACACTACCTATACAGCGGCTAGAATAAGGAGGATGACCTAAGGCTTGGGAAAGTCGGGGGGCTTCATTACTCAGTCTTCTAACCAAACGTATGCAGGTTTTTTGTCTATAGATATATAGATTTTTGACCGTTTAACCGCGGTTTCCTGTTAATACGATTTGTTTCTTTGAAAAAAAAAATAAATAAAAAAAAAGAAGCCGTACCCTTGTAGAATACTCTTTTCACGAAGGTCAATAGATGACAATACTTATGTTGGGTTTGCGCACTTGATGAATTCTGATAGTCATATACAGAAATCTGTCAGGTTCTCAGCGTCTGACTAACTAATGTTTATTGTGTAGATCATCTAGTAAAACCAGTCTGGCTCTCTAATCCACTTGGTGGGAGAGCCAACATTTATATAGTCAAGGCAGACTCCATGGTCTGCCTTTCCATTGTTCCTATGTGGCCAGCCACGCTGGCCTTAACAATAGAAGGTGCATTGCTTGGCAATCACACAGTACTTGCCTAAATGGAACACCTTACAAAATCCCTTTAGATAGCCATTTGAAAGGCAACTCAATTCTGCCGTTTGCGGTAAAGATGGCATGTGTAGCACATGTGCGGCAAAGCGCCTGTGCCAGGACTGACATTGTGCAAACACATTACGAAAACGTTATAAAAAAAACGAAAAGGTAACACGAACATTAACGAAATCACCTTACGATTTACGAAACGAAGGCCCCCCATAATCGTATTTCGTATTCAGAAATACGCTCTTTTTTACGACGTAATGTCGTATTTGTCGATACGATTTACGAAGAAAAACGCCAGTGCGCAACACTGGTTGACACCATGGATCTTGTGATGTTGAATAAAACGCGCTCGGCAAAACCAGTTCCTCTCCGTTTTTTTTTATTTTTTTTTATTTTTTAGTTTTTTAATTTTTTTTTCTGCAGGAAATATCTAATTAAGGACGGAAGACAGAATTACTTACCTAGCTCTCCACAAAACTATACACGAATATATATAAAGCACTAGTCAGCTTAATTGGGTTGTTATCGCATTAATGAAAAATGGGCAAAAACTACTTTGAAAGGGTATAACTTGAGTGTGGGCCATCCATATTAGGGAAAAGATGCCATATTTAAGACGATACTGTTTACGAAAAAATACATATGAGACTTTCACAATTATCTTGAGTTTTTTTGGCCAAAGAGACTTTTCGCTTCGGCAGTACCCAAATTGAGTTCTCTATATGCATATTGTTTTTTGATGAGCAATATAACCAATTCAGGCTCAACATTCTTAATCCAGAAGTTCTAAACAACGAAATAGAAAAAAAAAAGAAAAAAAAAAGAAAAAAAAAAATAGATATTGCTGCCGCATGATGGAACAAGTCACCCTTACTAGCTGAAAGAAAGGCTCCTCCTATTGTCATAATTCGCAACGAGTAGGGCCACGTGACTGACGACAATGTCCAATTATGACCATTCAAATATCAAGTATTCCAACAAAACCTTCTTTATTTATACGCAATCGATTCATTTGCAGATCCAGTGGAATCTGGATCCATTCTTGTTGCCAAGACCGACCGCAGCCATAGTTAATGGGCGTGTGACCACACCATGGCGTAGCTCGGGAATCGATCTCCGCTCCATGGGTTCCGCGCCAACTTCCTCCGCCTATCTTATCAGTTAAAAAGACCAATAAAATCACACACAAACCTGGCCCAAAACAGAGCGATCCAACCATATCCACCTAATATCATATATACCACACCATGGGTTTCCGTATTGCTATTGACGTACGTTTTTGACTTCGGAGCGAGCTTGCACCAATGGCCTAGGCCCCACTACTATAAATCCATGATCACGTGACTAACATCCAGCGAGGCGGAACGTTTACTGACTGTGTTGGCAACCCCGGTACAGGTCGCCAGGAAGATGACATTGTGCTCAAGTTACTCTCTGTGGACCCGGCGAACTACCCGGATGCGCCGCTTGAAGGAATCAGGCGCTTGCTCGAAAAATTGACGAAAAAACCGATTCCGCGCGGCCAGCCGTTGGACACGGAGAACATTGAGTGCCTCCGAATGGGCACCACTGTCGCCACCAACGCGTTATTGGAGAGAAAGGGCGAGAAATGTGCGTTGATCACGACGAAGGGTTTCAAAGATGTGTTGGCGATCGGTAACCAAAGCCGGCCGCATATCTTTGACTTACTGATTGCGAAACCAGACGTTTTATACGATTCAGTGGTGGAAATCGACGAGCGGGTCACACTAGAGGATTATGTTGAAGATCCGATGAAGCACGTGTCGCAGGAAAATGGCAGTGATCTCGTGCGTGGGCTTTCGCTGGAAATCGTGCGTGTATTGAAGAAACCGGATGTGGACCAAATCAGGACGGCGCTACAGGTGCTCTACGAGTCCGGGATCCGTTCTGTCGGCGTGTGCTTGATGCACGCATATACGTACCCGGAACACGAAAAGCTCGTGGGCGAGATTGCACGGGAGATTGGGTTCACACACATATCTCTTCTGAGCAGTTTGTGCCCCATGATCAAGTTCGTTTCGCGGGCCAACTCATCGATCGTGGACGCGTACCTCACCCCCGAGATCAAACGGTACTTGCTGAGTTTTGAGGCTGGCTTGAAACACGGTTACCGCAGCGGTGCTAACCGCCAGGGGGTGCGTTGTCACTATATGCAGTCGGATGGTGGCCTCGTGGATGCCCACGCCTTTTCGGGGCTCCGGGCCATTTTGTCAGGCCCAGCAGGCGGCGTGGTGGGCTATGCAGCGACATGCTATGATCCAGGGAACGAGATTCCGTTGATTGGTTTCGATATGGGCGGCACGTCAACAGATGTTTCCAGGTACGGCGAGGGCAAATTTTACCATGTTTTCGAGACAGTGACTGCTGGCGTGACAATCCAAAGCACGCAGCTAGACATCAACACTGTGGCCGCGGGCGGCGGCTCGATCCTCACGTACAAAAATGGGCTTTTTCACGTAGGCCCCGAATCCGCCGCACTGGAGCCGGGCCCGGCCTGCTATAGAAAGGGTGGGCCATTGACTGTAACGGACGCCAATCTCTACTTGGGCCGTTTGCTTCCTGAATATTTCCCACACATTTTCGGGCCAGGGGAAGACCAGAGCCTCGATTATGACGCGTCCGCGCAGAAATTTGAAGAGTTGGCCGCTGAAATCAACGCCGCGAACCCAGAAATGACGCCCATGCTGCCGCGCGAAGTAGCTTATGGATTTATAAAGGTGGCCAACGAAACTATGTCACGGCCAATCCGTCAGTTAGCAGAAGCAAAAGGTCACGTGACCGCGGCTCACCGCCTCGTCTCTTTTGGTGGCGCCGGAGGGCAACATGCAGTGGCCATTGCTGCGTCCTTGGGAATTTCCACGGTGCTCATCCACCGCTACTCGTCGGTGTTATCGGCGTACGGCATGGCGTTGGCGGATGTGGTAGAGGACATACAGGAACCGTTTTCGGTGACCTTGAACGACACTAATAAACGGGCCTTAGCAGCCAGACTCGAGGCCTTGAAGCGAAAGGCGGCGGCAGCCCTCAGGCTGCAGGACTTTACGGATGATGTAATGGTCTTCGAGGAGTATCTCAATCTCCGCTTTGCAGGCACAGAATCGGGCATCATGGTGCCGAAAGGAGACCTGTGGGACTTCCAAGAAACATTTAATGCAATGCACAAGCGCGAGTTTGGCTTCGTCTTTGAAAAAGAGGTTTTGGTTGATGATGTGCGCGTGCGGGCGATTGGAAAGAGTGCGAGAAGCACAGACGATTCCGTGGACGTTCAAATCGAGCGGTTGACACGCGATAAAGGCCTCATAATGGTTAGTGAGGGCCACGAGTTTGTGAAGCCGGTCTATTTTGACGGCTCCGTGCTAGACACGCCCGTTTTCCGTCTAGAAAACTTGTCTGTGGGCACTCAAATCGCTGGCCCAGCGATCATTGCCGACGGCACGCAGACCAACGTGGTGCCACCAGGGTCCACGGCCCTCGTTTTGAAGAGCCACTTAGTAGTGTCAATTCTGGAAGGCAAAGCTGCCAAATTAGCAGAAATTTCCGAAGTCTCTAAATTCGAGGCCGTGGATCCTGTCCTCCTTCTGATTTTCGGTCACCGCTTCATGGACATAGCCGAGCAGATGGGAGCGAGCTTGCAGAAAACGTCAGTGCTGGTGAATGTCAAAGAACGGCTTGACTTTTCGTGTGCGCTATTTGACGCGCAAGGTAATTTGGTAGCGAACGCGCCGCACGTGCCGGTGCATTTGGGGCTGATGCTGACGTGTATTTCGTTCCAGGCCGAATATTGGAAGGGAAGGCTTCGGCCGGGTGACGTTGTGGTCAGCAACCATCCGATGGCCGGCGGTACGCACTTGCCCGATATCACGGTGGTGCAGCCGGCGTTTTCCAACGGTGACATCATCTTTTACGTGGCGTCACGTGCGCACCACTCGGATATTGGCGGGCTTTTGCCTGGCCTGATGCCTCCTGGTTCACGGCTCTTGCAGCATGAGGGTGCGGCAATTTTCCTGGAACTTTTAGTCCGTGGCGGCGAGTTTCAGGAAGAAAAAATGGTGGATTTACTATTGCACAGGCCTGCTCAGTACGAGGGCTGCTCGGGTACGCGCCGGCTCAGTGACAATCTTCTGGACTTGAAGGCGCAGATCGCCGCAAATCAGAAGGGTATCCAGCTCATTGGGAAGTTGGTAGATGAATATGGTTTACGCACGATTTCTAAGTATATGGCCGCCATACAGGATAACGCCGCCGCTTCGGTGCTGCGGATGTTGGCTCTGATGATAAGTGGCCGTGAGCTCTCGTGTGTTGATTACATGGATGATGGTCTGAAAATCAGCCTTCGCGTGGCTCAGGAGCCCGATGGGAAGGTGTTATTCGATTTTTCAGGCACAGGTATGCAAGTTTATGCAAATAGCAATGCACCTGTGGCCATCACATACCTGGCTATCATCTACTGCTTGAGGTGTCTTGTTGACGAGCCGATTCCGCTTAATCAGGGCTGCTTGCGTCCAATCAAGGTAATAATTCCTGAGCTGCTGTTGCTCAATCCGAGCGAAGGATGTGCCGTCGTCGCCGGAAACGTGTGCACGTCGCAGATCATCACCGAGGTTATCCTTAGTGCATTCCAAGCCTCTGCAAACTCGCAACTGTGCATGAACAACTTTACCTTCGGCATGGGCGGCAATGATAGCGACGGTTCTTATGTGCAGGGTTTTGGTTACTACGAGACTATTGCTGGCGGCCACGGCGCGGGCCCGTCCTGGAACGGGGTCAGCGGCGTCCACACACACATGACGAACACGCGCATCACAGACGCGGAGGTGTTTGAAAAACGGTACCCTGTTTTGTTGCGTGAGTTCAGTATCAGACACGGCTCTGGTGGCGTGGGGCTGCATACAGGTGGTTGCGGCGTGGTGCGAGACGTTGAGTTCCGCGTGCCTGTGACGGCATCCATATTGTCAGAACGGCGGGTGATTGCGCCGCACGGGCTCCACGGAGGCGGCGATGGTGCGAGGGGAAAAAACACATGGGTCAAAGTGATCCGTGATGCGGACGGTCATGTGATTGGATCCAGATCGGTGAATGTTGGCGGCAGGGCCACAGTGGCGGTCGCAGCGGGGGATAGGTTTGTTATAGAGACCCCTGGTGGCGGTGGATACGGCGCAATGACGGAATCGGCTGCAATTGAGCGCAAATTGCATGCAACTTATGGGTATGTTGGCACGGGCTCGATCGCATTGCGTAACGACGCGCAAGTGACGAATTAGGCGGGTTATGGGGTAACAACCATACAACATTCTTTATTGCTAAAAAATTATCGAGGTGTTTCTTGAACAACGTTTGTACCAATAATACCAAAGAGTGGAGCAAAAGTGCAGAATCGAAATATCTCGGTTAGTAGAAAATGCAACACGCTGCCAGATATGAGAGAACGCACCTCGAAATGCTGTATCATGGACTAGCGTATTCATGGGGAGCCTGATAAAAAGCACAAACGAATTTAAGCTTTTTTCTGATTATCGCCGTAAAAAGAACAAGATTTTGGTACTTCATAATCAAACGGAAAGAAAGAACGAATTTGTGATAAAATGTGATACTATCTAGCGGTCATGTGACCGCGAATGTTAAATGACCTCTTTTTTATGCAAATCCCGCCTTCGGACTTGACTTCCGGCATATTGTTTTACAAAAAGACGCGTCAAGACGCGTCCACTTTTGTGACATCGAAATGTCAACAAACAAGGACGCGCATAAAACAAGCGCGCGTGTCGCATTTTTTTGCCGTCAACGAAAATTCATTAGCCCGATGATTTTTACTCATCTGCAGATCAAGCAATTGTCTTGTTATCAAGGTCAATTCTTTTAAGAAATCTTCATGAATGGTATGTACAGCTCAAGCAGCGATCGGATCAACAGTGTTGTTTCAAGCCAGTTCAAACTTTTCGTATCCGCTAACACTTCTCAGAAAACTCACCCGCTACAAAAAAACCCTATCAGCATATTCAACAGACAATTCTCGATGGGGTGTCTCGCCATATCATCTCAGTCAAAACAGCAAAGGGCAATAAGCCTCTTCAGTATGTATTTTGAATGAAGCTTGTTGACGCTGCTGACATGGTTGGAAGTCTCATGGCTTATGAAGACTATGGAGTGAGTAATCATTTGAAATCGCACAAGCTTAGAAAATGTTCGGGAACGGATGATATGCTAGAGACTCGAAAAGTTCCAACCGGTATGACCGCCGTGGCCGTTTTTAGTTGTAATCGCCACGGTAAATCAGCAGAAGAAAAGAGAGCTATGAAGAAAGCAAAGGGGCAACCAATTCACAGGATTCGGGACTCAAAAGGTACAAGTTGTCGTGCGGAGATCAGGATCAAATTTGGAGATTTTTATCATACAAAAAATGGTTGTGTACTCAATGTCGACGATTTCGGTGACCGTGATGTGGAAGTCACCTGGAAGCTCGATCATAATCACGAGGAATCAGAAATTGATAAGCACACGAAGCTGCAAATGGCTGAATATGTTCGCAAGCAGGTGGAAGCTGGTGTGACTTGGCCCCAGTTTTCAGCGAATAGAAAGAAGTTGTTGCTTAGTACTGAAGGTCAAGTTTCTTCAGCGTTGTTGCGAATTGAATATCGACACTGGTTCAATGAAGCCCGACGCCAGATTCGATCCCAAGCTCTCAACAACGGAGACCGTGAGAAAAGCTCGCGCAAGTAGGCCGACGAGATCAAGAAGGCTAAGCGAATGACTGCGTTCACAGATCAATTTCAAATTAGCCAGAGCAGTTCTGGGGTATCTGCCCCCAAGACGCCGCAAGAACATCAAATCTGGGTTCTTCTTTGGTGTATGGATCTGTGGCAGAAACGAGTGTTGGAAACAGATGATAAAGTGATCTTTTTCTTGACTCCACGCATAAACCAGCTTGTGGGCTTCTTCAACAGGAGGATGTTTACCTGTTTGCGCTTTACGTGAAGCAATTTGGCAAAGGGCCTCCGGCAGCCTTCATGAAAACCATTTCCGGTTGCAAGGAAACAATTGCTGACTTCCTTAAGCAAGTTCGAAAATTCGCTATGTGTCAGTCCAAGCCGATAGTCATTGTTTGGGATCTTGCCGAGTCCAATGCATTGAACGAGGTATTTGGAGTCGAGGTTCGAATTGCTTGGTGTCCGTGGCATATTCTCAAAGCTTTTGCCAACAGACTTCGCTCCAAAGTACCTTTCGGAACCAGAGGTGATATGTCCAAAACTGAATGGGAGGCGCATACATAAAGTGTTGAACAAAAGAAGAAGGAGATTACAGGGACATGCAAGAAAGTCATATCTTGCACTTCAATGGAGATGGGCGAGCAAAAAATGTCGTATTTCATGAAGGACTCACATTTATTTCCCAACTTATTGAATACATGGCGAGACAATGGTTTTCGAAAACAGAACATATTGTCAGCGGTTGGAAAAACCGGATTCTACGTGATGCGCTCACAAACAACTTTACTGAAGTGGTTCATAATGTCTCAGAACGCTACTTCTTGAAAAGATCAAAAGTCAGTGACCCGGTTTTCTGGGAACTTGTGCAACTACATGCCGCCAAACTACATGGCAAAAGGAATTCTTTCAGTGAGATCAAGTGTTAAGGTCTATCGGAGATCATTCACTTAAGGTCTCTAGGATCTTTCACAGGTGAATCATATTCTCCGAGAATGCTGGCTGGACTATACTGTGAAATAGTCTTATCACAGAAAAACGTAAATATACTACTCTAATATATGTAATTATAGAGTAAAAGAATTTTTGACTCCTTTATAGCGCCGTCCAAGTTCACGCACGTGACCTTGCGACATTATTGTATAGGGCTTTTTAGTGTTGTGCCGTACCGGCCAAGTACGACGTACATGCTCATGTACGACATGTACGCGAACGGCACAACTCTGGGGCTCATGATCAAATGTACACACTAGGATTTATTGTGTTTAGCACAGGGCGTGCAAAAACCAACGATATACAAGAAAAGGTCAGAGCAGGAGACCTTCAATGTTTCAAATAAAAAAGTGCATAATGAAAATTGGTGGCATTTGTTTTAGAAAAAAGACTAAAAGTGCAGTCTTTCACCGATAGCAATGTCGTTTACTGTGTTGGGATTGACGAAAATTTTGGTGGACTGCACCTGTGAATCATATAAGAACAGCATTTCATGATGTAAACATGTCTTTATAGGAGGTGAAAGCTTACGCCGTTTGACAGTGACGGGGACTGTGATGTTTCAGATGACGAATTGGATGACAAATATGGGTACACTAAAGCTCCTACAAATTGCAACGAGGGTGTTGAGGACGGACATGATGTGGAACTGATGGATTTCACTGAGGCTCAAGACTCATATCCTGAAAAGACTATCTTTTCTCTGAAGAAGGGTGACTTTGCATTGGTGCTTCTCACAGTCTTTCCTGGGAGAATGAGAGCCTAGGGCTGTTACAAGAAGTACATGCTTTTGAGAAATACTGCGCAGGTGCGACCTTCCTCAAGGGCGTCGATGATCCGACTCCAGAGATACCTGACCAAGAGGACCTAGCCAAAGTGTATACACTGAAAGCTGGATTTGAAAGATATGATGCTGACAAGCGCTCACTGTTAGGTAGGAGACATAGACGGAAGCCGGACCGCGAGCGCCGCCATTGGAGACAGCTCTCAGAGCCTCTGCAATGACGCCGCGTATTACTGTAGCCAGCCACCCTCTGGCGGCGGGGGTTATAAGTATCAGCCCGGTCACCCCAGAAAAGGGTGGACGGCATCAAGTTTTAATTGTACTTTTTCCTGTTAAAGCTCAATCAACTATTGGTTATATTAAGCTCGACTCGAGTAACTCACGTTCAATTATTTTGTCAAGGCTTATTCCTGACACTCACGCACTCAGTCGGTCAACATTCAGTCGGTTAAGCAGTACAATGTTAGGCTTCAAAGAATCCAAGAAATGCCATCTGAGAACCGTAAGAGACTTGTTAATGACGCCCACACACTACTCGAAAACGATACAAGGCTTGCCTATGCCAAGCTTTCTGTGTACAGTAAGCAATGATGTTGTGCTGAGTGCAACAATTCTTAAAAGAGCAAGTAACATAGACGCCTTATGCATGCTACCCTACCTAGTGACGACTCTATGTGCGTGCGCCTAACATTTTGAGATTCTAACCGGGTTACTAGCAGCTTGATGTGTTATGAATATGTCAACATGAGGTAGTTACCTGGCGTGATGTAGCACTTGGCGCTTAGTAATCATTTTGAAGATCCCCGGTTGTATTCTTATAAAAGGTTTACTTAATTCCCGGTCTCATATTGAGAACGAGATCAAGCAACTACTCTCTTATGCCTGACTCTACTTCACGATTTACTATGAGTAGTCCCTCGTCTACTTCACCTGACCCTCATGAAGAAGTTGTTCCCGGGGTCATTTCGCCGTAGTTTTGGAGGAAGGAGGTAGTGACTCAGAGAACTCAGGACTATTAGACCTACTTATGAAGATAGTAAGTGAGACTGTATCAGAGTGACCAATAAAGCTTTCATGTTTTTTGCTCAATTAGCATCGATGTTCTACTAGCTACCCGAACACTATTCGTAATGGTAGGAATATGAGCTCCACATCAGCCAATCAGAGGGCGATTATAATTGATAGATAGACATCACAATATATCACGTGATAAATGGCACGTGATGTGCGCATCCAAGAATACACAACAAATGTTGGTTTTTACAGAGGACCCTAAAAACTTTTTAGGGTCTCAGGTACAGGACTAAATGGAGTATGCACACGACCCGCTGGCCAGGAGTCGCACAGTGAAGTTCTTTTCTCCGCAAAAAAAGTGAGAACGTCTGTTACTCTTACTTTAAGCTTAAAATAGTATAGATAATACCCACAAGTGCATTATGTCCGAAATAGCTACCAGGGCCGAAGCACTCTCCAATTATCGTCTCGCTTTGTATCGACACCAGTGTAACCGCATTTGACACGGTGTTGCATTTAATCCAACAACAAATGACCCCGGGTCTTTGGATGTACCCTAGTATTTCTGGCTGAAATTAACGGCCAACTTGTCTATTGGCAAATAAGTCTTAAAATTCTAGAGTGTTCACCCGACACTAGGATTTCTCCCAAGAGTAGACGTTTCTATACATTTAGCCTAAACTTTTGTGTAATGCACGTCGCCGTCCAACTCCCTTAATCTCGCCGCCGCCTGCTCACTGGTCAAGTCACGTTGTGCCTCGCCCAACAATTCAAATCCAACCAAGAATTTCTTCACTGTGGCCAGTCTGAGCAAAGGCGGATAAAAGTACATATGGAACCAGGACGCATCTTTTTCGGCGGCCAGGGCATTCAAAGGCGCCTGGTGTAAGCCCATCGAGTATGGAAAGGAGGTCTGGAAAAGATTATCGTACTTTGTAGTCAAGTTCTTTATCACGGCGGCCAAGTCTTGCTTCTGTTTTGAAGAGAAGTCCTCAAGCGAGCACAACTTGTGTTTCGCCAACACGAGCGTTTCGAACGGCCAAGTCGCCCAGAAGGGAACCACCACAACAAAAGAGTCGTTTTCTGCAACGACCCGCTTGCCCTCTGCAATCTCTAACGCAACATAGTCCTCGAGTAAATGCGACCCGTTTTTGGAAGCATATTTCGCCATATTAGCAAGCTCGTGACTCACTTCGGTGGGTATCACATCAAGACACCATGCCTGACCGTGTGGGTGTGGGTTAGAACAGCCCATAGCCAGACCTTTATTTTCAAAAATCTGGAGGTACTTGAATGGCGCTTCGCCGATCTTGGCTTGCCCTTGTGTTGCCATGTAGAGCGATTGCCACGTGTCAACGATCTGAGTAATTTCCGCACATGTCATCATTGGAAGCGTCAAGGCGTGGTTTGGACTGAAACAAATCACGAAACACTTACCTCTCACGCTGCTCACCTTGAAAAGCTTGCTTTTGAGGTCAGCCACTGCATTTTTCCCGTCGTTGTTTTCTTCGGTCCCTGGCTGGTAGTCCGGCTGGTTCATTTGAACGGCCGGAAAATCGTTCGGAAAAACATACGTTGCGTCGTAGTTTGGATTGCTCAAGCCGTCGCTAGCACGCGTGTTCCCAGGACACAAATAGCATTTTGGGTCATAGGAAGGCGCCTCTGATTTCAGGACATTTTCTTCGGCTCCTTGCCATGGCCGCTTGGCCCGATGGGGTGAGCACAAGACATAATCATCCGTGAGCGGGTTGTAGCGCCTGTGCGAATACTCGGAAAAATCAAACGCAGACATTTTTTTGTGTTTCTGAGGAGCAGATTGCAAGCCTTAGCTAATTTTTGAGGATGGAAAAGAAAAAGCAAGGTGGCGCGTTGTTTTATCGCCCACTTTTCATTGGCTTGACCATGTGACACGCCATTCCCACAGATTCAGAGCCATAGCAGAAGTCCAATGCTAGCGGCGTGGGGCTAAGTGGAAACATGCATTCCGAATTGCGCAGGTATGCGGTGCGCCATGCACTGCAACGTGGGTATGCACATTGCGCCTCACCTTTCGTAGGCCTAATCCGGGGTAGCCCCGCGCGCGTTTTTACTTCCGGTGCGAAAACTGAATTGGTGCGAAAGTTCTTCCGAGGTTGGTTACCCCAAAGCCCAACAAGACTAACCCTCATGACATCCCATTTATTCATGCCCATAAGATTTCTTCACAGATGGTCGGGAAAGTCGCGCCTCGACTGCATTTTATCGTCACTGGCGGAGCCGGCTTCATTGGGTCACATATGGTGGACTTCCTCCTTGATAACTATCCAGCAAGCATTGTCACGTGCCTAGACAAGCTTTCTTACGCTACCCATAATCTGCTCCATAATTTGGAAAACGCTCAGGATCACGAAAACTTTAGGTTCGAGAAGATTGATTTGGCAGAATCTCACCACAATATCCGAGCAATTCTCCAACGTGACATTGATGAGTTTGACGTCATAACGATCTTCAATTTCGCAGCCGAGAGTTGTGTGGACCAGCTGTTTGAGGATCCAATATACTTTACAAAGAACAACATATTGGCTACCCAGAACGTTTTAGAAGCTGCTCGAATGATCAATCATGAAAATCTTTTCTGTGCCTCGAAAATTCAGGTGGTACACATCTCCACAGACGAAGTTTACGGTGAACAACGGTTTGATGAAGACGTTGAAGAAACCTCACCCCTACACCCGTCAAATCCGTATGCTGCAACAAAAGCGGCATGCGATTTGATCATCGAGGCCTATGTCAAATCATACAATTTGGCTGTGGCAATAGTGCGGGCAAATAACGTGTATGGCCCAAGACAATTTCCAGAAAAGTTGATCGCAACAACGCTTGAAAAGCTCAAGTATGCAAACCCAAATTCAGGAATCACCCGTGATCAAAGAATCATGATACATGGAGACGGATCTCATCGACGGCGGTATTTGCATGTGCGAGACTTTGTGCGAGCGGTTGATTTTGTGAGCAGAAGGAGTAGGGGATCACAGAATTCTGGAGAAGTCTATAATGTAGGCACGAATGAAGAATGCACGAACAAGGCATTAGTGGAATTAATTTGCAGGAAATTCATGAAAATGGTTCACGGTACCGAAATTCAAGACTTTTCCAAATTCTACTATTTCGGTAAGAATAGGCTTTATAACGATTCCCGTTATGGCATAGACACTGGGAAGATGCTGGGTTTGGGTTGGAGCCCTGAAGTCAGCTTGATGGATGGCATAACCGAAATGATCGGGGTAATGAAAATTGAAAGCCGAAAACGAGTTTAGAAATGCAAAATTTACTTGGCTGACTTTATACGCTGTTGGTAGCCTTTGCCATCTCAACACAGCAGTAGCCGGTCTATGAGAGACTATCTGCGGATAGAAGCAAAACTAACAATAAGCTCTCGGTTGAGCCGCGTTTCCCTATGAAGCACCCATCAACTTCACCTAGTTTTTTGAAAACCACGCGGTTACAAATATACTTTCATGAAATGGACATGTACTCATTTCTTTTGACGGAGGCATCGAGTTCTAGGCCCACTTTGAAACCATCTTTTTATGATTGAACATGCAGACACTCGAGTAAATTCCGTTTAAAACGGTGGTGGAACTCCAACCAATCAATCACTTTGCGATCGCCGTCCGAAAAGCCAATATTAAGTCCCTTTTTCGCCGTCGAACAAATTGTCATGTGATGTGTGCCAAGAACGGCGCCTGAGCTGGGCGCAAATAAAATGTCGTCGATCTGATACTTCCCCGTGCTTCCATGATCCAAAAGCTCCACTTGACCCAAATTTGTCAGAGCTAAAAAACAGTCGTCGTGTTTGAAGTCTAGGCGAGGGTCCATGTAGCTTTCAGCCGTCAAAGAATAATTGGCAATGTAAAACTGGTCAACCCACCGAGGGTCATTGATTGTGTTATGAAGGAAGTCATGATACTTCCTCACATTTTGCCAGGAGAAAGTTGTGAATGGATCAAGAAAATACTTGATACTAAACGTATAGAAGCCATCATCAAAATGCCCCTTGTTGCCAAGAAATGAGCAGTGGCTCTCCAAACACCGATACCTGTTTCTAAGACTCACCGGAACACCGACTTTGAGAAACTTTTTAAGATACAATTCAGGATAGAGTTCATGCACAGTGTGTACATACACAATGATGATATAAGTCTGTAACTTGACACCATTGTTTCTACAAGCATTCACAATCTCCGTCATATCCTTGGGTGGGATATTGACGAAAAAGGGCTTGAGGTCGTTGAGGGGTGAAAACTCACTGATCAAATAGTCGCTTTCGAAAAAAGACCTGTTCGAGTAAGGTACAGGATTTCGGTCCACGAAAAACAGATTGTGAAGGCTAGTTTCTAGGATTGTAGGCACAACCATTGGTATTACCGTGACCACAGCTTTTAGCGCCACTGCTGAGAGCCAAGTGAGTAGGCTTGGTCGATACTTGACACGGCTGAAAAAACTTGGCGAGATGCCTCGTTTGAGGCAGAGCCGGTCTTTCTTCAAATCAAAGAGCATTTCTGTAATATCTTCCTCTTCCACATCATTAAGACTCTCGACCAATTCCTTCAAGTACACAATCACTGACCCGCCGTCCGTGAAACTATGCGCGCTTTGAAACGTGAGCCATTTTGTATGCTCGAAGTAAATGAGTTTCCACAAGGGTCTCTGCTGGCTTAGCCGTTTCGAGATTGAGAGTCTATTGAGAACTTTAGTCTCGGCATTTTCGTTCTTGAAGCATTCAGTTATATCTGTATTGACCTCATAGACATCGCTAAACCTGATCTTGTCCAACGGAATCCACGTGATATTGGGCTCGTCTCCTGTGGGAAACAGAAAGAGCAAAGGGTACTTAAGCACCAATTTTCTCAAGGCTGCAAAAACCAATCCTGATGTAAGTCGGCGCTTACTGTTGATATGTACCAGAATACTCACGCTCTGGAAAATGTTTTTCCTCTCAAGGTAAAGAAACAATTTTTCCATGAATTCAGGCCCGCGGCATAAGGCTTCATCGGTGATGACTTCGTGTGATTTATTTTCAGGTAAAATTTTCATGAATGGCCATAGGAATGTCATATCCGGTGAAGATATAATTATAGCCAAGGGCAGCTCTATGTATTTAAATTCTCAGGAAAAAAAAAGCACACTTACAGGGGTTTCAGCTTTGTAAACGTTTTGACCGAGCATGGCATTGGTTTTGTGACATTTGTCATTGTTCACATCAACCCTGAATTTGCCATTTGGGGAAACTCGTGTCCCTCAAATAGTTTGCGCGTCAAAATGGGCCTTGGCTGGTAATTTTGTGCCGTTTAAAAAAACGAGAATTTCGTGTATGCCCCTTTAAAGGGGGCTAAAAGGATTCTCGACAAGGCAGTTACTGGATCTGAGAAACGACTTTTATTCATGCGGCTATCTTCTAACCTTTGTCAAAATCTAACAAGAAAAAACTCAAAAGAAGGTTATATTTTACCAAACTAGCTTGTGAGATGGTTTTTTACCCTATAAAGTGCGCTTTGAAAGTGAACATTTGGGTTTTATTTATACCTTTCAGGAATTTCTAGGAGTGGACCTCAATGTACCTTTCTTGTGAGAGTGTGATAAACTCCTCGGATCATTAGAATTACTACTTGTCCAAGGAAGGAGCAAATCTCCACGGCGTCAACTAATCAAAACATCGGCTAGAATGATTGAAATACCGCCCTGATTCTTGAGAAAATACCAGCACCAGGATATTCACACATGTATTTGAAATTATGACTATTTCATAAAAAGGTTTTAAAACAAAAACCCGTCTCTCTTCTGATGCGGGTCTAGCTGAATACATACTTTGTCCGGGATCCATACACCAGATCTTTATTCAATAACACCTGCAGGCGCCATTCAGAAACATTGATGGCGTTTGTGAATCTGCCCGGTTCGATACAAAGACCCGAGCGCGGGTGGAAACCATCAACATCCACGCCATCGCCAGTATAAAATTGAAACGCCGGCTCAGTTGAGAAAATTTCAATTCTCCGACCTTTCTTATCACTGACTTCAAATATCTGTTTGAATTCATTCTTCCGGGTGTCCAATTGGCCCTCTGAGTCAGCCACAAAGCAGTCGTCATAGATATCCGACCGGGCAAGGGTTTTTCCGGCAACCAAGTCACCCGTAACCTCCACAATATTCCCAGTTGGAAGCTTTTTTTCGTCAACTTCAAGTCCTTGATTGGTGGTTGATCTGACAAATAAACCGTCTATGGCATATTCTCCCAAATGGAAGTATGAATGGTTAGTCAAATTGACCGGGGTAATATCAGTTTTGGAAGATTGTGGAACCACAGCCTGGTACTCAACTTCGACTGATTCTTCGTCAATAGTATACTTGATACGATTCTCGAAGTCACTCGGGAATCCATTCTGGCCGTCTGTGTCCACATACACAAATTCTAAAGTGACTTTGCCGCCTTTTTCGGCCTGTTTCACGATCGGGCCCAAGAAAAATTGCTTTTCGAATCCTGTTTTTCCCCCGTGCAAGCAGTTTCCGTCTTCGTTTTTGTCAACTTCCCATTTTGAACCGTTGATTTCGAAACAGGCGCCACTAATCCGGTTGGCATATCTTCCAATGGTAGCCCCAAAATACGAGTTCTTCTCCAGCATATATTCGCCCAACAGATCGAAGCCTAGAGTGTACTCCACGCCATTTTTCCTTATGCTCTGGATTAAAGCTCCATAATTGGCAATTGAGACCTTGAATCCGGTTTGGGGAAACGAAATAGTGTGGAGCCTGCTGGCATATCCAAACCTATTCTCATGGTCAAATAATTGCCAGCTACAGTTCTCCAGGCTGAACCCGTATGGATTCTCAGTTGTCCATTTCCATAAATCTGTGCAGGCTTGATCAATGGACAATTCTGCCATCCACCTGAGCTCGGTATTGGCCCTGGTGGGGTTTGCGGTCAAGTTCAAAACGTCTCCGGCGCGTCTTCCCGTAACTTCATACGGCAACTCACGCCCGATGGCCTTACAAAATGCATGGTAGACATCAAAAACGGTGGACCCTTTTCCAGTGCCTAGATTCCATTCGCGATAAAGACCTTCATCTTCGGGCAAATCTTGCAAATACCTCAACGCGGAAATATGGCCGCGAGCCAAATCAACCACGTGGATGTAGTCACGGATTGGGGTGCCGTCATGACTATCATAGTCATTACCAAACACAGCAAGTTTTTCCCGTCTCCCCACGGCGACTTGGGCCAAAAACGGCAAAAGATTATTGGGTATACCCAATGGGTCCTCGCCGATAAGTCCCGATCCGTGTGCGCCAATTGGGTTAAAGTATCGCAAAACAGCTGCACGCCACAAGTTATCCGCATTTTGAACATCACAAAGCATTTGCTCAATCATAAGTTTTGTGCGTCCATATGGGTTAGTAGCGCCCGTGGGACAGTGTTCCGGGATCGGGATCATGTCTTTGAAACGGGTCGCATCACCGTATACAGTGGCCGAGGAACTGAATACAATGGTCTTCACATTTTGCTTTTTCATCACTGTGAGCAAGCTAAGCGTTCCCCGAACATTGTTGAAATAGTAGTCCAACGGAATTTTCGTGGACTCCCCCACAGCTTTCAACGCCGCAAAATGAATAACGCCCAGAACTTCATACTTTGAGAACACCTGCAAAAGCGCCTCGGTGTCACCAATATCAACTTTGTGGAACGGAATCGGTTGCTTCACGATGTACTCTGTGCGTGCAACGGCGTCGTAGCTTGAATTCACCAAATTGTCCACAATCACCACATTGTACCCGTTTTGAATGAGCTCCACGGTGGTGTGCGAGCCGATATAGCCCGCTCCGCCAGTAACGAGAATATATTTCTTCTCAGACATGCTATCAAGGGTATTGAAGATAAAGACAGAATAGGATATTGAGTCTGGAAAGTCAAGACTGTTAAAACCGGAATTTTGCGTTACCCTCGGAAATGCTTTATATTCCGGTTGCACAGGTCTTCCTCTACATCGTTTAGCTTGATAAAACCCGAATTTAGCAGTCTCTGCGTCAGCCAAGCGGTGCCCTCGGCGGAACTATTATGCGTTATTTTTTTCTTTTTTTACAAAAAAACAGTCGAAGTGTACACCTCGCCCCGCACAAGTCCGAAATAAGCTCTTTGAGGAAAGAGACAGCCAGAGGCAGCTTCCTTAGCTGGAGGTCTACCGGACCGACCAAGAATAATCGATTTCATCATTTTCCTTGATTTCTCATTTTGTCGTGCCAAAGCCGCCAACGTGCGTCGCGATCCGTGCCGCCCCGAAATATGCCCCGAAAAACGCCCCGAAATATTCTCCGAGGGCGAAATCACTGCATGCCCCCATGCACCCCACATTGGGGCGTATTTGCGTCTTTTGTATGAAGCCTATCCGAGAATTCGGAGATAACTGAACTGCGGGTTACACTGAATAAGAATGCCGTGTGGTCGTGTGGGCTCACCGATTCATTTTAGTATCCGAACAAACTGCTGACCTTCTCAGATCTCTTCATCACCATTATTCACAAAAAGGACATTCTCAATATGATGAACAACGTACCTACAGTGCACGATCTTGAGTTTTACTCCAATGTGGAAAAGCAAGAAACCAGATATGCTTCTGTAAAACATGCCTTCATTGACAAATTCGGCATTTCCCCCGAGTTTTTCTCAAGAGCTCCCGGAAGAGTTAACTTGATAGGCGAGCATATTGATTATTGCCACTTTTCCGTGTTGCCCATGGCCATCGAAGTCGATGTGGTTGCAGCCGTTGCCGCTAGAGACGAAAATATAATCACGATTGCGAACACCGATGAAAAGTTTGGTACTGTTGAAATTACGCTCCCAAAGCACCTCGAGGACGAGATCCCAGTCAACAAGGACTCGCCGACGTGGGCGGATTACTTCAAGTGTGGGTTAGTGGTGGCGCGCAAATATATGTTGGAGAGCAGAAACGGGGACTTGTGCGAGCGCGGTAGTTTGAAAGGGTTTTTTGCCCTTTTTGATGGTACTGTTCCCACGGGTGGTGGGCTCTCGTCGTCCGCTGCCTTTTGTATTGCCGCCACTTTGGCTGTACTCCGGGTGAATGGTGTTACTGCTATTTCAAAGGCCGAGCTCACCAAGATCACCGTGGTGTGCGAACATTATGTGGGTCTCAGTAATGGGGGAATGGATCAAAGTGCTTCTATAAACGGCGAAGACCTGAAAGTCTTGCTCGTGTCTTTCAAGCCCGAATTGACCGCCGTACCATTCAACTTACCCGCTACTGATCCCGAAACAGTATTTTTGATTTCCAATTCGCTTGTCACGGCTAATAAAACGGAAACCGCCCCGCAAAACTACAATTTGCGTGTGGTTGAGGTGGCGATCGCAGCAGACATAATAGTGCAGAAATACGGGTTGAATGTTGCAAAGGACTCGAATATCGGAACTACGACTTTGCGTGGTGTTTTTGACGCGTACTTCACGCAAAAATTGGGCATGGAGGCATGGGATGGCACCGATATTGACATTGGTATTGCCCGACTTGAGAAAATGCTAAATGTGATCGAAGACGTCTACGATGAGTCTGAGCGAGATGGTATATCTGTTGAAACCGCTGTTAGGCTCGTTAATATGGATCATGAGACGTTTGAGAAAACGTACTTTTCACATTTCCCGGTCAAGTTTTCGAAGCTCAATGTCTATCGCAGATCCCGACATGTTTACAGTGACAGCTTGCGCGTGCTTAAAACACTTCGTGTGGCTAAAAATTTTTCTGGTGATTCAGGAGCGTTTTTGCGTGAAGTTGGAGCGTTGATGGACAGTTCGCAGCAACTGACGCGCGAAATGAACCAGGCGTCAACCGCGCAATGTGACGAGATTTGCGCTTTGGCGCGCAAAAACGGGTCCTTCGGGTCACGTGTCACTGGCGCCGGTTTTGGAGGATGCATTGTGCATTTGACAACAGTGGAGAAACTTCCGCAGTTGGTGAGTGCGCTTACCGAGAAATATTACGAGAAGTATTTCCCGAGAATTTCTGCGGGGGAGCTCAGCGAGGCCATTGTTGCATCGAAGCCAGCAATGGGTGCGTGCATAGTGCAATTATAATCAAGGAAAAAAGAAACGACTGTCTCCGCAATTACTTAGATAGGCGAGGTCACGCATTTTAGAAATCCGCATAAATCTAGCGATACAAATGAACTACAATTATTAAACAGCCTAGTCTTTTTGCTTAAACCGTGTAGGAGCAACTCAGAATAGGCTTATAGTTTCTTATTTATGTCACGAATTTTCAAGCGGCTGTTTGTTGCACACATACGAAATGCCCCACGCGGCCCGCTTACGGTTATTGGATCATAATCTCACACGCAAGATCTTTCCCGCACATATTGTGACTCGGATCGAGACAATGCGCCAAAGCAGAACAAAGCTTCAACACACGAATTTGGGTTTAGGGTGTGCTTTTAGGTGGAGAGCGTCAAACGGCTCGCGCAAATTTTGAATATTGTCAAACACAACGCCCACACGGACAGTCAACATCGGCCCACGCTTTAAATAATGAAAAGGCCTGGACCGCAAAAGCCTTACTCTTCACGGTAATATGAAACATTAAACTTGTCATGCTTAGTAATCCGGAAGCCTTGGAGACTTGTCCGCGCACGGCGTGGTTGCTCTTTGACGCATCGTGACTGAAACAATCTGGGGAGTGGCGGGGAAATGCGTGCACACGTGGTGTGACTAGTTTTTCTCGGAGAATTTTTGTGCTGCTGTCGGCACCGGGCCGGTGTGTTTACCTGCATTTTACAACCCTCTCTTACCAGGATTTGGAAAGAATTAAATGGGGCGCCCTCGTGATCAGCTCGGTGATCGCTCCATCTGATGCGCCGCTGACAGAGCGCTTGCCGCAATTTAAAACGCAACGAAAATCGACGGAAAAATACAATGACTATGCCCCAAATTGGTGATTCTTTCATCGGAAAAATAAAATCCGCACCGCCAAATTCCGCAAGCGTGACGAGTTCGACTGCAGTACCTTGCGACCAAATTCCTGTTGCGGCAATGCAGGTACTGCATTTACGCTCCGGCTCGTGCACACCCGCATAAGAAATACTAACAAGTTTGGGGGCAACCCCGTGCCAAGATGCTACCGTGCCACCAGCCAAATGTGCAACATATGGCGCCATTGGCCCCAAGGCCATGACGATATATAAACACTGGGGAATTCCCCCCAGTTTCCGTAGATCCCTTCTCCTCATAATTCCTTTAGATTCCTCACTTTATAACTTATTATTAAAAATCACCGCTCAACATGGGTTACGAGGAAAAGCTTGTAGCGCCCGCGTTGAAATTCAAAAACTTTCTTGATAAAACTCCCAATATTCACAATGTTTATGTTATTGCCGCCATCTCCTGTACCTCGGGTATGATGTTTGGTTTTGATATCTCGTCGATGTCCGTCTTTGTTGACCAGCAGCCATATTTGAGAATGTTTGACAACCCCAGTTCCGTGATTCAAGGTTTCATTACCGCTCTGATGAGTTTGGGCTCGTTTTTCGGCTCGCTCACATCAACGTTCATTTCTGAGCCTTTTGGTCGTCGTGCGTCGCTATTCATCTGTGGTATTCTTTGGGTCATTGGAGCCGCCGTTCAATGTTCGTCGCAGAACAGGGCCCAATTGATTTGTGGACGTATCATCGCCGGCTGGGGCATTGGCTTTGGGTCTTCGGTGGCTCCTGTTTACGGGTCCGAGATGGCTCCAAGGAAAATCAGAGGCACGATTGGTGGAATCTTCCAATTCTCCGTCACCGTGGGTATCTTTATCATGTTCTTGATTGGGTACGGATGTTCTTTCATTCAAGGAAAGGCGTCTTTCCGGATCCCTTGGGGCGTTCAAATGATTCCAGGCCTCATCCTTTTGATTGGTCTCTTCTTCATTCCTGAGTCTCCTCGTTGGTTGGCCAAACAAGGTTACTGGGACGACGCTGAAACTATTGTGGCCAATGTGCAAGCCAAAGGTAACCGTAACGACGCCAACGTGCAGATTGAAATGTCCGAGATTAAGGACCAATTGTTGCTTGACGAGCACTTGAAGGAGTTTACGTATGGAGACCTCTTCACGAAGAAGTACCGCCAGCGCACGATCACGGCCATCTTTGCCCAGATTTGGCAACAGTTGACCGGTATGAATGTGATGATGTACTACATTGTGTACATTTTCCAGATGGCAGGCTACTCCGGCAATACGAGCTTGGTGCCCAGTTTGATCCAGTACATCATCAACATGGTAGTCACGGTGCCGGCGCTTTTCTGCTTGGATCTCTTGGGCCGTCGTACGATTTTGCTTGGAGGTGCAGCGTTCATGATGGCCTGGCAATTCGGCGTGGCAGGGATTTTGGCCACTTACTCAGAGCCAGCATACATCTCTGATACCGTGCGTATCACAATCCCCGACGAGAACAAGTCGGCCGCAAAAGGTGTAATTGCATGCTGCTACTTGTTTGTATGCTCCTTTGCATTCTCGTGGGGTGTCGGTATCTGGGTGTACTGCTCCGAGGTTTGGGGTGACTCTCAATCGAGACAAAGAGGCGCTGCTCTTGCGACGTCAGCCAACTGGATCTTCAATTTCGCCATCGCCATGTTCACGCCGTCGTCGTTTAAAAATATCACGTGGAAGACATACTGCATCTACGCTACGTTCTGTGCGTGCATGTTTATCCACGTGTTTTTCTTCTTCCCCGAAACAAAGGGCAAGCGCTTGGAAGAGATCGGCCAGCTTTGGGACGAGGGTGTCCCAGCATGGAGGTCTGCCAAGTGGCAGCCAACCGTGCCGCTCGCGTCCGATGCAGAGCTTGCACACAAGATGGATGTTGCGCACGCGGAGCACGCGGACTTGTTGGCCACGCACTCGCCTTCTTCAGACGAAAAGATGATGGGCAGGGTCTAACTTAGGGAGGTACGGGTGTCTTAGCATCTTAGGGAGGTACGTTGTGCATCGGCGCTTAGACTCTCGTTATATAGGAGTAATTTGATTGTTTATTAGTAAACTTTGCTGTATCATTGGAAGAAAAACATGGCCACTTTTCCTGTCTCCAAAAAGGGGCTTGTCATAGTATGGGTGATTTCACTTGGGCCTCGGCTCCTTTTTTGTTATCGGTCGCTTTTTGACATTGGAAGGTGTGTGATAATCTTCAGAAAAAGCAAATAAAATCAATTCAAACGATTTCAGAATTCTCATCAGAATCATGATGGGCGATGCGGTGTAACAGGTTATTTCACCGTGTGATTCTACATGTTGGACTTTGAAGATCTCTTGCTTACTTGCAAAGCCGAGTTCACTGGTACGGAAAAAGCTTTTCTGACACCTGGGAGTAAAGCGGGCTGAAATCCTCCCTTGAATCTCAGCGTTTTTTTCTTCGTTGATTAGCATAGACATCTCTGCACAAGAATACACTATATCAGAAAAACTATCCTCTACGATCATAATGACCTTCAAAAAATAAGTTCGGCCCTTCTAACTTATTTTTTTAGAGGTCATTATTGGGAGGGGGGTGTCAAAAAAGTTTCCTTGGGTCGTTGCCACAGGTGCTTTTTCTTGGGAGCTTCAACCCTTCGTCAAAGGGAAAAAGAGATTCTTAGAGTATAAATGATCAGTCCAGCAGAATATTCAAAGAAGGTTGGAGCATTAATGGGTGGAACTTGCAATTGAATGAGACCACAATTCCAATTCATGATCACGCGAAACCTCTTGATACCAACCCCGAGCAACATCCAAGTGGTGTGGGCGAACTGCAGTCTAAAGATATCGTCAACTTACAAGACGTGGACGATCGGAGGAAAAGAAAGCGATTTGAGGCCCGACAGAGCAACGCTCGCTGACTACGAGTGAAACGGAGTGTATTAACAACAGTAATTTGCAGAAGCGAACAGGACTGGACGATCTTAGTGCCAGTCATACGCAGAGGCTGCAAGAAAAGAGCGAAGAAGAGTCTTTGGATACTACACACATTTTACCAGATTCTAGCGATGCAGATTTTAGCGATGCAGAGACTTTGATTTCTAGGCATCGGGTAGAGCTGAGCGATGCAGAGATGAACGATGCAGAGACTTTAAATTCAAGACGTGGTCTAGAGTTGATTGAGCTAGGATATATTGGTTCCACGCTCAAGGAAGTTCCCAAATTAGACGGGGATCTGCGGAGCATTTCCGATTCAAGTGAAGACCAAGAGAATGACTAAAGCTTCAGTTTGTGAACAACATTTGATTGATTTTTTGAATTTAATTGAAAAGGATCATACATTTATAAGTTAGTGACAAAATGATAGCTGAACAGGTGTTTTTGGGCGGTGACAAGACGTAGTCGTACCACGC
>JAKTUB010000046.1:43367-57162 GCA_030556465.1 Metschnikowia picachoensis
GTTGCATCGAAGAAATACCCTTAAAACCGGTTATCTATTGTTGACACAGCATATCTCACGCCAGTGGCTATCCTGTATATAGGAAGGACCGCACCCACGGGAGTGAAAAATCTTCACGCGGGAACCCATGGTTGCTTTCCTTCTTCACCGAATAATACGATTACGAGCGGGGCTGAGAGATAGTCCCGGATACTCAAGTATACTAAAAGGCCATTTGTATAGGAACTGGTATTTGGTGTTTCAACATCTATCCATATAGAGAATATACAGCATACAAGCTCTACGCTCTCTACTTTACGCTACTCCGTAGCTACGCTGAGACCCAGCGTATGCGTTGCGTAGAGTAGAGTGCGTAGCTACTCAATAGCGTAGCGTATTAAATTCTCTACGCGGCTACGCACTTTTTGCGTGTCTCTGCCACGAGGGATGTTTTTTTTTCCACCATTCGTAAAGGATGACAGTCTTTCCCTTCATTCAGTTTTTAATTGTTTAGAGCAGACGTGTGCGGGGTTTTCTTGTCTATAAACATATAGTCTTTTCCCTCTTAACACGATTTGCTCTTTTTTCAGGAAAATGAAAAATTACACTTTTCCCAAGCCGAGTTGCATTTTCCTTGTTTTTCTTTCATTAGTAACAACGAACAACTCTTGAGCACACCCTTACGATTACGTGCGTAATTATGTGCGATTTTAGTGCCATTTACGTTTTTACGAGTAACTTCACAACACTGCAAGAAGGTGTGCTCTCGAACAGTGTTGCGCACTGGCGGTTTTCTTCGTAAATCGTATCGACAAATACGACATTACGTCGTAAGAAAGAGCATATTTCTG
Organism: Metschnikowia picachoensis; assembly: GCA_030556465.1. Lineage (NCBI taxonomy): Eukaryota > Fungi > Ascomycota > Pichiomycetes > Serinales > Metschnikowiaceae > Metschnikowia > Metschnikowia picachoensis. The sequence continues at coordinate 44,198 of JAKTUB010000046.1, forward strand.
AATACGAAATACGATTATGGGGGGGCCTTCGTTATGTAAATCATAAGGTGATTTCGTTAATGTTCGTATTACCTTTTCGTTTTTTTCATAACGTTTTCGTAATGTGTTTGCACAATGTCAGTCCCGGCACAGGCCCTTTGGCGCACCTGAGCTACACATGCCATTTTTACCGCAAACGGCAGAGTCTCATTTTTCAATCCTCGGCGATATAGTCACAAAGAAGGAAAACAAGCTATATCCAGCCACAACGGAAATGTTGGCAGTCGTGAAGGATATGGTACAAAATTAAGGCATGATAAATCCAAGCTGGGTGTGGATCCTGATGACAGGTACTTTGCTGATGATGCAGAGTTGTGTTCACAAATCACTCAATAAATGAATGAAGGCGAAGAAGTTGAGATGGAATTTGACTCGAATTAAGACAATTCAGTTTGTATAGTGCTTGACGAATGGAAAGAAAACTCTCTTACTCTGGTAAAAGCAATACCATGGATTTTCACACAGATGGAAAGATGGATCATGTTATGCTGAACTTACTTATACTATCTTCAAATGACAATTGTATCAATGGATAAATTGTTAGAACTTTTAAGACTTTCGGACTCGAAAAATCGCCGAAATCCTGTAGCACGCGCCTGTGACAAATAGATTGTATTTTGCGTAATCTCATTCATTTTTTGCGTAAATTAGAGAATACGAATTACTCAAAAAAACGTTTTCGTATTACTAAAAGCAGCGTATTATGCCTTTATGCTTTCGTAATTTCACCAAGAAAAATCGTCATGGTATGCGTTTAACGATTATGCAGGGTTCATCACCACGTAATTCGTAGAGTCTCGTATTATCCATCGTAATGCACAACACTGCTCTCGAAGACGGCACTAATGATCAACGGTGTCAGCTCGGAGAGGGCGATGGGTTACTTAATAACGGTATATATTCAATGGGGTCCAAGCACTGCTCGTAAGGGGAGGCAAGGACCCCTTTATATACTCCTATATCTAACACAAACACAAACACAAACACAAACCTCATGCAAGTCTCACTCATTGCGAGGTTAATCATAGCAGGCACGTGTATGTAATTACGTGCCTATTGGGAAGTATGCGACCAGCCGTAGGCCGCATGCTCTACCTGTCAACCGGATATGTTCACATTACTGACCCTTCTGTTGTGAGATTAGAAGCGGCAGGCGGGGCGGTACAGCCTCTAGAGCGATGACAACCTAATTAATTTCCATACGCAGCCAAGCCAAGATACTAACGCAAGGCACGGCAGCAAAGCTGGCTAGGTTTTATATATACTCATGTATAGTGACAGGATCAGGGTACCTGTCCAGTGCCTGTCTGGCACCTTCTATTGCTTGAGGCATCTGTTTGCAACTTGAAACGTCTCAGTCTAGGTTACCACAGCCTCGAGTGTGAACCTTTCGTTGCCTTAGAAACCAAGCCTAGACTCCCCAGCGTTGTCAAGATCTTCAGCGTTGCCAAGCTCTTTCTAGTATCTTACAAGAGTCTGACCAGCCACTCTTACAAACAGGCTGGTCGTCGGGAAAAGTATAAATAGTCGGCCTTTCCCGACAGGCGAAAGGGCTCTTTAGTTAGTTATCATCGAATACATTGAATATGCAACCGGAACCTAACATATAGTTTCGTGGAAGGCTAGGTAAGCAATGCTGGCTCCCAGTCCTTAATCAGATGTATCAAGCAAAGGAAAGAAAAGCAAAGAAGAGAAAGAAAAACAAAGAAAAAAAAGACAAAAAAGACAAAACAAATTCCGTGTTGTTGTCATGCCCCGTAAAAATACCCATAAGATCGTCGCTGGACACCGAAAAGGGCAAGATTTACGGACGCGCTTCTCGTCAGCGCTCATTGTTTCTCAAAACACACAAATATGCCAAAAAAGCAGAGGTTCAGCTCAAACTGGAAATGAAAAAAAAAATCTACTTTTGCTTCTCTTTCAACTTCAGTGCTAAACTCACCAAATTGCCATGGTGCGGATTCTCTTCGCCTATCTATTTGCTGCGGTTCCCATATTCTCAGCCCGCAATGCATTTTTCGCACCCAAAAAAGCCCCGCTTGAATTGAGTCTCACCGTCAAAAGACAAAATCTTGGCACCCGATTTTCGAATGTGCACAAAAAACGATCAGTCACGACCTCTGGAATTGAGTTGGGTTTGTTTGGAAGCCAGACTTTTTATCATGCGGAAGTACGTTTTGGTTCGGCGGAAAACATTGTGACGCTCATGGTCGATACAGGATCCACCTCAACATGGGTGGTGTCTAAAGATGTAAAATGTTACGCACATTCGGCTTTGGCCTTGGATCCGGCCATATCTCGGCGGGAAGATATCAAGGAGAACGAAGATCTGGATAGCGTCGAAAATCGTCTGCACATTTCCGTACCCACAACAGCCGAAGTGGATCAAACGCAGTGTACAGGCCATGGATTCTTTGATAGTGAGTCCTCGACTACTTTTGAGGAAATACCAGGCGTTTCGCCGTACAGTGTTCAATTCCAAGATTCCACGTTTGCCAGCGGTGTATGGGCACGTGATGCGATTTCTTTTGGGGGCGTGAAGTTACAGAATGCACCGTTTGCGTTAGTAGGGAAAACAGATAATACTATTGGTATTCTTGGTCTTGGCTGTGATAATCTGAAACATATCTACGAAGAAGGCACCAATTTCCCGCCCGATTACAAAGGGGTTCCCCATCTTTTGAAAGAACAAGGTCTCGTAAAAAGAGCAGTGTTTTCACTTTACCTCAACGATCAAGCGTCCGAGTCCGGCTCGGTGCTTTTCGGTGCTGTTGACCACGCCAAATATTCCGGAGTTTTGCAAACCGTACTGCTTGCTAACTACTATAGCAATTATAGCAACATGCCTTTGTTCTACGATATCTTTCTCGATTGCATCTCCATTGAGTCAGCGAAAATGCACCTTTTTGCAGGCACAAGCATAAGAATTCCTGTGAATCGAGTGGCTTTATTGGATTCTGGCAGCACGCTTTGTGCTTTCTCGCTGGATGTGCTTACCCCAATAGCAGAGGTGCTTGAAGGTGAGTGGCATGAGAAAGTTCAGCTTTATGCTATAGACTTTGAGAAAATCAGGGACAAAAATGTAACTATAAGAATTTCCAGCATAGAAATCTCGATTCCGGTATCAAGGCTTCTTGTGAAGATAAGTGGGGCGCATTATTTGGGCATCATGACCGTTGAACATGACCGTATTGTTTTGGGTGAGGAGTTTCTTCGGCATGCATATGTTGTGTTTGACGCCGAGGAAAATACGGTGTCAATGGCGCAAGCAAGAGTCTCTTCTGAAAATCAGATTGAGTATGTGCTCAGCGATATACCTAGAGCGGTGACCGCCACCATGCTTTCATTGGGCACTGATAACGCGGCCACACCTGAGGGTACTAAAATGATTTCCGACAGGTCGGAAATGGCCCAGGAAGTACATCTCAACAATGAAACTGATATCACAGAGGTTGCCAATGGGCTTTGGGACGACGAAATGAATATCAAGCTTGTCTCAGACGATCTTGTTCTGAATATTGAAGAAGGCTCCGCCCCAGAAACGGCCTCCTCTACCACAGATGATCTCCAGGCTCGTTGCATGAATTTAGTGACCAATATCAATTTGGGTCCATCTGCAGTTCCCATTGCAGAGGAGATTTCAATGCATTGCACAAATCAGGATGAACAGTCTTTGGGTCAGCATAGGCCCAAACAATTGGCTGATTTCCAGGAGGATATAGATTCAAAGCGAAACAAAAGCCCGCAAAATAACAAGACTTTGAGTCATGTACCTACGGGCCCAGACCTGTGTGAAGGCATCACGATTGAAGAAATAAATCAGATCTTGTGGGAATTGGATTGCGAAACATCAGAAGAGGACCTGATTGGAGATTCAAAACGTCCAGTTTGCAGTTTAGTGCTCGGTGAGAGTCATAATGCATTAAAATCGTTCCAGAACTTTACGGATCAGGAGCTACTCGGAGATTTAAGAAAGCATAATCGCACGAGAAAAGACACAAGCAAGACTCTGGAGTACGATCTCGATCTCAACAAATTTTATGATGAGGAGAAATCGAATGTATCAGAAAGAACTCTTTCGACCGGCCATAATGCTCTTTCAAAGATACTTTTGCTGGAAGTGTATTCATCGCATAACCCTAGTGCAAGTGGAGACAAAGAATTGCAGAAGATATCTGCAAATCCGCGAATTGAAGTTTCTTTGAAGACAACGTCACAAACCAATAATTATGAAAACCTTACGACTCTTTTTAAATTCAAAACATTCCCGAATGGTACCGGTGCACATCCATATATGACCACACTTCTGGTTGATATTTCTGTTCCATCAAAAAAGTGTCCATTTGGTCGTACTGAATTTTCGGCAACCCCTGAGATTTATACCTGGGATTCTCTCTCACAAATTTCTAAAGAGACAGCCTTTGTTAAATCTCCCTGTCTACCCATCCCCGCCACCGCGACTACGGGAAATAGAACTTATTTCGCATCACTGAAAATGATCGGAGTAACTAGTATCTTTACTAGTTCTTCGGCATTTGACTCCTCTTCGAAGGACAGAAATGCCGCTTTCTATTTGACGTCATTCACACCCGAAAGAGACATGAATGATCCCCAGAACCCTACACGGATCGCAGGTTACAACTCCTTGGTTTGTGAAACAACTGGTGATGCAGAGAAAAAGATGCGTGAAGGGGGATCATGCCACAGCGGCGAAAGCGAGAAGATGATTTTAAACCAGATAATCGATTACACCAATGAAAATGATGGTAAAAGTTTGAAACCCCCTTCCTCGCCCCGCAAACTGCTATCAATGATTGATTCTGATTACCACTCAACGAGGGCTAATAACGCAGGCAAATGTCTGACTTCTTGCCCATTTTATGCGTCAAATTCTTGTTCGGTGCTTGGTACAGGGGACAAGACTGAGTACAAAACTGTATCAGATTTCACGGGAGGTCATGTTTTGGCGCAATCGTTCGTCTCTGGCTCGGCTACCTTCATCCCAGATAAGGAATATGGATTTATGGAAGTTCAGTCACCAGAGACATTTGCATTTGAAGGAAGTGCTATAAAAATGGCTCAAGGCAAGCCTTTCTTTGTTACGGCTATCTTTTTTGGCCTTCTTATGCTGTGAATTGAGCTGTACATACTCTGAAAGCACCTCATTTATGATATGTGTCGTGACTACGCGTAGATGAGTATTACATCAGTGTACCAAGGACTTCTTCAGTGTTCACGGTTTATGATACCCAAATATTACCTTTCATATCACACATGAAATTATCGCGTTGTGCCACGCTTTGAAAATATATCAATACTTCAATCGATCGATCACCCTTTATTTGAGGACATCAACCTGTTTCAGTCAAACTCCAGCCCGAAAAGAATAGACTCAGAGAAAGTCTAATTCACAAATACAGGTCTAAATATGAGGGGTTTTACCCCACAAAAACTCATTTTGAATCGTTTTTTGTTGTTGGTTTTTCCAAATGCAGGCGCAAAAAACTGCAGCAGTCATGTATATCATTTAAGGCAAGTATAAGAGTATTTCATGGACTTATTCGTCACATTTCTTTAAGTGTTTTTATTTATTTTCTTTAAATATAATTCTTCGCCTAGAAAGGAGAGATGCAACCGCCTGATACAATCTAGGCCTCTATAATGTGCCGGATCACCGATATATATTAAATGAAATTATTTGGCTCATCCCAATTTTGTTTGAACCTGCACTTTCCTTTTTTCACGTCTCACGAAAGCACATCAGTAGACTGCGCCACGCTAACCAGATCAGCCATCTCAGAATTTACACGCGTTTCCTATCTCCATTCGTAAATTTCTCTTTCTCGCTCAAAAGAGCTTTTCCCGAGCATTATGCACTTTTCTTTTTCACGATATTTTCCGCTCGTACCACCCGATGAGTTGGCTTTCTACACAAACATCGTCTGGGCCATTAACATGTGCCCTAGATGGCTAAACTACCATATTGATCCAAAATGACTCTCTCACTATGTTTCACAAGCTAAAAGGTGCGGTACATAGGGGCCAGTATCACATATACCCGAAAAGTTTACGAGCCTCGTGTAAGCACAGCGGAAATAACAGCGCGTTTCGTGATTTCTTTTTTGTGGCTTCCATGCATTGCCCCACATTTAAGTGAAAAACTCAGCCATCGCAGAATATTTATTTCTTGAAAAGTAAATGTATAAATATGCTTCTGGTCCCCGTATTACCAGTAACTTATCATCATAAATACCAATTCATTTCATCATGCAAATTTCTAGCACCCTCGCCTTAGCTCTTGCCACAGCTAGTGTTTCTGCCATTCCACTTCCATCAGCTGGCGGCGGCGGGATTTTTGGCATTATTGGCAATCTTTTGCCAGCGCTTTTGGGCACGCTTGAACAACTCAACCCATTAAATGTTTTGAGCAATTCACAATCCATGTCTGTGCTGCCTGGAGGGGAGAGGATGAAAAATGCGAATATCAAAGCACAAGTGGGCAACTCAACTCAAGCAATAAATATTATCATGAAGCTTTCTAATGGGGCAAAGGCTTTAGCAAAGGAGGCTCATCTTGATGACGTGGTTGACATCTTGGACCAAGTCCAGCCAGCTTTAGCATCGGCACAATTAAACCAGACTCACACTCCATTGTTATAGCATTGCTTCATTTGTTTATTATTTGCACATTTTTCTCATCTTAACATAAAACCCTTATATACTTTGCAATCAATACGTTCTTTAAATGACTCTCTACTGTAGAACGAGATCTTGGCGCAGACAAGAACTTTTGTGATGTCCCTGATGAGGCATTCAGCCGGGGTTCATCGTTTTTGTTTAGTTCTCACCTGATAACGTGGTGAATGTTGAATTCACACAAGATTTCGTGATGAGCCCGGTGGTATCACGTGCATTTTTGGCTAGACGTGTAGTCACGTGATCTACACAAGCTCTCCAGAACCGTGCTACCAGAATAGTATTTTTTATATCGTAGTACGAGCCTTTATTATAGTCTGTTACAATGTCAACGGGGATAGGCTTGGATTACTCCTAGGTACTTCGCTCAGAACGATAATCATGATTGTAGGATATTGCTTGTGTGCAGAACGCATATTAATATCCAATTTCTAGAATCACCAAAAAACAAATCAGGAGCCATCTTGAATCATCAATATCACACTATATCACTTAGGCTCACTACAATGGCTTTTCAATTTTATAGTATCACCACTTCTGGTGGTTCCTCGGAGTATCTCGGTCGTGTGTTTTCGGCTTGCGTTGCAGTTCAGTACCAACAGAAGAGAATTAAAGAAAACCAAGGCAGGGACGCGTTTATTTGAATCGGCTCACTATCTACTCGCAGGAGAAAGACGAGAAAAAACACTTAGGCTAGATAGGAAACAAAACAAAATAACTACACAAAGACGCACACCACACCAAGCGCTCCCATGATGGCACCTCCAAACGTCAATGAGGATGCCTTGCCTTCGTATGCCACGACTGGTTTGAGAGCAGACACAAGACTACCCATTGGCCGAATTGTCTTTAACAGGGCAGAGCTGGTCGAATTCGAACATGTGGTCAGGACAATTGTAGATTTGAAAGTGGGAAAAGGCCTCGACCTCACAGTTGATGTAATTGTAATGGTAAACGTTGAATCAGTCGTCTGATCAGGAGATTTCTCCTCCTTTGCTTTTGGCTCTTCATCTTTCTGCACACTGAGGGGAAAAAGAGGTATCTCTGTGGCCTGTGCAAGCTTTACGGGCTCCGCTGAATCAACAATAGCCTCATTCTTTGAACCTTGAGGCTCCTCAGCGGGGGCAGTTACGCAAGGCGAGTTTTCGTCACATACAGTAGATGTACGGGTATTCCAAAACGTTGAAGTATCCGGCGCGTACACATACTTCGTCAGCGTGGTGGTCAATGTCGAAGTAAATTCTGGAACCCGATCTCCATGGATTACCATGTCATCAACTTCTTGATTCAGTCTTGATGATGAATCGTTCAGAGTTTGTGAAGAAAAGGCAGTAACGTGTTTACCTTCGGCAGGCTCTGAGTTTACTATTGGCGCTTTGGGCACTTTCGCAAGCTCCAGCAGGGAAACCTCTTTATTGGCATTTATTCTTGCTGAAGCAGAGAGATTCACATGGCCCACGAAACTTTCTTTGGCGTTCCCCGAAGCGGGTTTTTCAAGCACCATGTCATCGCCAAGAACCCCTGGTTGCACTAATCCGCTTTTAGTTTTTGCTTGTGGCAAAATCTTCTTGTTCTCCGTCATTGGGACCATCTTCTGCCCCTGTGTATCTTTAACGAGATCATCAGTATCAGCTTTTGGCTCTTTTGGCTCTTTTGGCTCTGGGTGGTAGAATTGAGCAAGCGCAACCTCGATGTCTGGACAAGACGCGTATTTTGAGGCAGTTTCTGCTGAGAATGTATTGAAAGGAACCTCTTTACCAGCCACATCTGTGCCCAGAGCTGGTGCCTCTAGATTCAACTCGGCAAGGACAATGTCTATATCTGGACAGGCAGCGTTTTGAGGGCTCAAAGTGCCGACGGCGTTTCCCGCTAGAGTCTCTCCAATAGCAAGACCTTTATCTGAGATTTCATTCATCTGCTTCAATTCAGAATCAGCTTGCTCGGTGTTTGTCGAATTCTCCGTCTTAAGTTCATCCTCTGGACGGTCAATCTCGGTTTGATCTTCTGGCTCTAACGCCACTTCTCCGGTAACAAGAGGAGGTGGGGTAGAACTCGACGAATTTTTCCAAATTTTATCATTTTCCATCTGAATCTGGTCTACTGGTGCCTTTGGGGACTCTGGCACTTCTGGAAGTTTCGAGGAAGGCGAATCCGACGGACCCTTGGGCGTTATTGGAGTTTCTGATTCTCCGCCAGTGAACTTTTTACCATAGGAGAGCTCAACTAAGAACTTGTTGAAGTCTGTAAATTTTGGATGTGGCTTGATCAGCGAATTTCCTGAAACACCACTTTGTTCGGCTCCATCTGGCCCAGTGTTGACGGCCAGGGCGAGGCTGCAAATGAATGCAATTTGAACGAGACCGTTTATAAGTGGACTAGGTAACATTTTTTCCGGGATCTTTTTGTCTTGTTGATATCCTCGCTAACACTTGTGTTTTTTCCTATTCTGGACAATTTCAAACGAACGAATTGTGGTCAGTAAAGGAGCCGCCAAAGAATGTGATAGCCAAGCGAGTACAGTGAAGAAGAAAAGGGCTTGTAAGAAAAACCATCAAGAATGCCACTCTGGAAATTGGGCTACTTTTATACAGACAACAATGCTGGTATTGTCTCTTTTTGAGCCAATCAGCAAGCCGACACGGCAACATTTTCTCCATTGTTCTCGTGTCCTGTTCGGGCAACTTTCCATACAAGCCCATCGATGATGTCTTATTGTAATTAATTGTTGAGTTTTTCTGCCATCAGTAAATTTCGAATTCTCTCTCAAAAGGAGACTGAAACCCCACTTCATGAGTCTCTCCAAAAAACTGATCATTAAGCGATAATCATCATGAGAGACTCCTCCACGCGAAGTGATGTTTAGCGTCACGTATTCAACGTGCCTGTACGGTAAGTCATCAACAATAGGACGGAACTGTGTGAGGTCGCGACTGATTTTCTCGCGATTAGCCGGTTAAAGCCCAAAATACACAGGGTTCAAGTGTTGTGAGCTCTAACCAGCATTTCAAGCGCTGAAAGAAGCAAGGACATGCGTTTATATTTTTTTCATCAGATCCATGGTTAGTGTGTACGCAAATTCAGAAGCTTGATGAAATCTCCCCTTTTTAACGCCGCCGTGAAGCTCGCAAATAAAAAGCACATCCCGGACGATTGTTGTTAAGTATTTATGCAACCCTATGTTCAATGCGTTGCACACAGGTGATTACAAATGAGGTGCTGAGGTCTGCACCATAATTCGGCATAGCGAATTCCCCGCCCAGTGCACCCTGTATATTTTAGACGAGCCATTGCTCTCTTGTGAATTCGTGAAAAAACATTGTCATTTTGTTCGAAATCTTTTCGCCGTGCAGCTGCCCGCTTTCTTGGCTCATGTGCCTCTCAGTCGAAATCCTCACTGATGAATAGGAGAGAAGACCAAGGGTCACTTATAATTTGCTGGCATTGCTCCAGAGGTGCAATAACACATGCTAAACAAAATGAAAGGTAGCAGTGTAACAACAGCACACTTTGACCATCCACAGGTGGTTTGCTCAAAGCATCCGCGTAACTCGCGAACATCAGCAGCTTCCATTTCGGAAATAAGGGATGTGTCACAAGTTCCGATGGGATCGCCGACATTAGCACTCTCAAAAACAAAACGATGCACGATTGTAGTCTATTGTCTTGCTTACGATAGGTCATGGCCGACTGTAAGATACGCAGAAGTAGACTCCAGAATCTAGACTTTGCTAATTATGTGACGGAAAACAAGTTTTCCACGGAAATGGGCCAGGAAATGCTCACCCGCTTCTACCATAAACCCAATCCAAGCAAGGAAATCATACCCCAGTTTGGAGAGGGCTATAAATTCAAGGACCTATTAACAGAAGACGACGTGAAACGAATACCTGATTTACCACTGCTATACCCAGGACTGGTATGTGATATTGCTAAAGATATCGCTACACTTGTTGATGTGCTTCCGAAAGTTGGCGATTATGGGATAGTGTCACTAGAATCAGATCCAGAGCTCAAGAAAAGAAAATTGGAGGATTTGGCTTGATTTGCGTGTAGTTCACGGGAAATTTGATCTGGCAGGGTATGGCGAAAACGGAACCCACTTGATCATTTACAATTTGGATGATTTCAACTCATACGAATAGCTCTCAATCTATGCGCAATGAAAAAACTGAACAAAACAAAACGTGCTGGAATATTTCTGCACAACCGCAAATTCCAAAAGGGTGACTTTTGTATGGATTTGGGTCAAGAGCACACAAGAAGATTGATCGTTGTATTCAGATTGATCGTTGTATTCGGTAATTCGGGAAAAGCCATGGTTAGATGATACCATTGAAAATGATTCAAAACAACTTTCAGGCACGAGAGGGTGATGCTTATTTCTAACTGCCAGACGCAGCAGTTTTGCAAATTATACAGTAGTTACTATATTATCTTATAATGAGGGTGTATAATCAGGAATCTTCATAGTAATAGTAATTCTTACTATCAGTAATTAGTAACTACTAGGCTTTATAATAGTAATCATACAGCTTGTAGGATCTGAAGTCAGGATGTTTCTTCAGGTTTTGTAGGTTAAACTGTGCACAACCTGGACAAAACCGTTACCGGTTGGATTCCAACTCAGGATTACAGCTTTTTGAAACATCTTTAGAGTGAACGATTGATTGCAGGTGTTATGAAACAGGTCAATCCGTGATGACGAGCGCGGAGAGTCATTTACCGATTTCGTAATAGCGAATCTAAAACTTTAATAGGGTACAAAAATATTTATATGTTAGTTTTCGGGATTAAAAGCTGTCCCGAGAGCTTCGTCATCATCCTCGCCAGTGTCGGAATCTTCGATTGTCATTTCTTCCAATTCTCCGTCTTCGCCTGCTTTTCATTCTCTTTGTCTATGATGTTATCAGACGTCAGCTTCGCCCCTTCCGCGACATTGAATACCGTGCTCTCTTCATCAACAACCAGGTCCCGTGCTTCAAGAATGGTCAACATCTTGATCGTGCCTGGCTGTAAACGATTCCGTTTTCTCGTGACCATGTCCCCTACTTTGAAGAAATTCTTTTCCGAAGATGCAGACATGGCAGGAATAGCCAGAAAATCTCTTGCCATCTGTGAGATAACCGGAAAAGTATTCCTTCGAGCAGCGTAGAAATCGAAAATAGTGTCCTGTTGCTCATCGGAAAGGTACCTTTTGACGCCCGGTTTTACCCTTTTTTGAGGCCTTTTGGTGATTATAGGATTATATAGTAATCTCGAAAATTTCTTTTAGTAATAGTAAGCCTAGTAATATGTTGTAATCACCATAGTAATCTATAGTAAGCTTCGCACGCAAATTATACAGATTACAATACAACACTGACTATGGTGTCATTCATCTTATCGGCCGACCCCGGAGATGCTCAAAAGGCCTACGCTACGCATGCGTAGCTACTTTGCGTAGAGTAGCCCAGAGATGGGCAAAAAGTGCGTAGCCCCGTAGAGGATTTAATACGCTACGCTACTCCGTAGCTACGCTCTCTACTCTACGCAACGCATACGCTGGTTCTCAGCGTAGCTACGGAGTAGCGTAGCGTAGAGAGCGTAGAGCTTATATGCAATATAATCTCTATATGGATAGATAACCGTATTTCAATGGCTGATTCTCGAACAGCCCCTGGTATGCGTGCCAATTCTTTCCGACGCGTGAAGTCGCGAATTGCGTGCCTTGGAAATGCGTGAACCGTCAATGGCGTGCCTTAGATTATCAGACGCGCCATGTTATGTGTTCCATTTAGGCAAGTACTACGAGTATTGCCGAGCAATGCACCTCCGATTGTCTTGACGCCGGACCCGAACTAGAGTTGGTCAAGCATTAAACAATGAACAAGTAGCACACAATGGTGGCCGCTTGGCCTATTTAGACCTTGGCTTTCCCACTAAAGTGGATTAGAAAGCCAGACTGGTTACATCGAAGATCTACATACTAAAAATATCGTCAGATACCTTACTACAGACCTCAACCGACAGTTAGAACCGGACACGCCAGTACACGAAGTATAAAAGAAAGAAGCAGGCGTTGCCTCTTAATTTTCATTTTTATAATTTATACATTGACTTCTTTCATCATATTTCGAGAAGAAACAAAAGTTCGCGTACTCCATCTTCCATACATATCAGACTTGGGAACACCTGGGGATTTATATTTTGAGCACAAGATGGCGCCTTTAGACAAAATCACCAAGACAAGG
>JAKTUB010000047.1:0-56354 GCA_030556465.1 Metschnikowia picachoensis
TATAGAAGCCTCATACTTCGGGAAATCCGGAGTCGTGTGCATTTCTATGTAGGACTGACTCTCGATTGGAAAAATCAGGAACTCACCCATACAAGATCCATCAAGAGCAAAGACATCCCGGAGTGGACTCTCCGGAGAAGAGTCCCCGGGACAATGTCCACCTTCACTAGAAAGGTTACCAGTATTATCTGCAGAAGCAGACTCCAGGTCAGGCTCCAGAGGAGTCCTGTTCGGAACTGGTGAGTTATCACTGTAAGACATAACGAAACAATATATCGTGTAGATAAGTATTGTTAACCAGATATGATTGTCTGGTATCAATTATGTCTATCTTAAATCTTTAGAAAAGATAAGTACAGGTAACTCGTTTTTTCTTTAAGAGATTAGTTCTTAGGTTGGGAGAAAAGGATATTCTCTCAAGTGAAAAGTTTTCACTTAAGAGGAAGAGACAAGCATCTAATATGCAGTATACACTGTCTACAGGACAGTGTGCAGAAAGGACAATCAACCGTGAAGGTTTTATACTGTATACAATATAAAACCAGTCACACGGTGAATTGGTATTTAACAAAAAGGCCCATAGTCTGACACGTGGGTTCATAACCAGCTAATCTATGCATCAAGCACATACAAGTAATTATTTTTTACCATGTTATACCTTTATAAATGCCCCAAGAGAAGGCACGAAGTGCACCAGAATAAGGTACTTTGGCCACCGCTAACAATCTCAGCCTAAGATTTTTTTTCAGTTATCATGGGTAATTATTCATGTCGAGATCTAGGTACGTGGGTTAGCCACCTCGACATTGGTCGAACATCAAAAGCAGGGAAAAAACATGAGGGAGAAAGGAAATAAAGAAGACTGCGGTATCTATAAAAATCGATTATCCCAAAACATGCCTACTTTCATAGCTCAGTGTTATGTCAATCCAGTCAACGACTTCTGATCAAAGAAAGCAGATGTTGCCATAAAAGGGTCTCGACCTGCAAGAAAGAAAAGGTTTCTCTGATTGCGTCAATTAAATGCTCGCAAACAAAGGAACATTTTGTGATGCCTGATATGCCTTTGTGGTTCTGTCAGGCATGATAATGTGACGATACGCATACAACGTACACTCACTTTTGACTCACGTGAGTGAGTGAGCAACATGCAACCCGGTCTCTGAAACATCTCACGACTGGATAAACTAATGTGAATTCTTTCGTTTCTTCTTAAATTCGATCTAGGTCCCTAAGTCAAGCTTAACCCAAACCAAAGACCTTTGTTTCGACAAAAACATACCCTGATATCCCAACAATTGAAGATCCCAACAATTGAAGCCCCCAACATAATACAAATGAGTCTTCTCGCGAGTCATGTATGACTCCAAGCGAGCAGGCCGCGCGCAGTCTGTGCAGTCTGTGCAGTCTGCGCAGTAGCGAGGGAAGGAAAAAAAGAAAAAAAAACCGTACATGACCATGAGTCATCCATGAATGGCTCTTGAATCACCCATGAGCGAAGAAAAGAAATCGGGCATTACACACGCCATCCGGCAGCGGCTAGGCTTTGAAGATAGTAGGCTCTGGAAACGGTTTCTGGCCCGTCGCTTGGAACTAATAGACACTCTAGACCTTAGCTCGAAAAAGGCTAGTGACCAGGAAGACGAGATCAAGCGAGTGGCTGAAATCTTAAGGGTGGAGTTTCGGTATGACGTGCAATTTTTTTCGGACTTTGATAAGTTGGTGAGAGCGGCAGTACAGAGCGTTCGCCGAAACCGCAAGCGGGGCACGAAAACAGGCCGGGCCAATGTTAAGCGTAGACTAGTGGAATCAGATGCTTCCACCACTTCGTCTCCGTACACGCCCAGTCAACCGGACCCTGGGTTTGTGGAAAAGAACCAGTTTTTGTCGGAAATCACTAACTTGAACACAGACGGCTTTGACGCCGTCTACGACATGAGCTACTCCACCAGCCGGATCATCAGCACGCTGGACCGGTCACGTGCCGCGATCGACTCGATCATTCGGCCCAACAATATCGAGCAGAAAATGTCGAACCCCGCCATCCAGTTGCCGCCGTTACAAACCATGGCCACCTCGTCTCCGCGGCAGCTCGAAAACGAAAAGGCGCTTCTGGCGGTGCGGCTCTCGCTCTTGTGGCTCATGAAACGGTCAAAACTGTGCCTTAGCCTGGCGTCCCTGCACAAAAATGAATCGTTCAAAGTGATAGGTAAGTCTGCAGTGGCCACCGTATGTGCACTAATGCTCGAGAGCTCATTTTCCGGGCTAAGTAGCACCTCGGTGGAGTACTTGCGCGACCGCATTTCGCTGGCGGAGTTCCAGGCGCGATTCTATAAGAGTCTCGAGCCAGAGTGCTCCATATCGCGTGCCCTCGATGAGGAGACCGCCGTTTCTACGCTTGAAACGTTGGTCGGTTGTTGCGTCAAGGATTTCGGGTTCGATGCAGTCCTCTACCTTGCTGGAGAAGCGTTCTACTTGCTGATCTTGATTGAATACCCATTGGTGCTGCGCTCGTCGGTTCCTTTCAGAAAAATGCCTGGAATTCTCCCTGCTATAGAACCTTTCCAGCGAGAGGTGGCAAAGGAGCAGCCGGGCCCACTAAGCAATTTGGCTGCAATTGCAACCGAACTTCGATCACATGCGCTAACGGCGTCTCCTGCCTCAGACGCGTCCACACCCAGCACGGCGCCCAGCTTGCCGGCAAAAAGAGACAATTTTCTCAAATTGGTGCCTCTTTTGGATCCAAGCAATGACCGAAAGCACGTGAAACTACGGTTCTTGTCATCGTCACTAAACTTCACGTTTCCCACGAGAAACTCGGCCCCGCCAAGATTCGTTGAGATTGTCGACAACGCCCGCCAGGCGTTCAAACTCAGCGATAATCAGGTTTATGGGTTACGGAACTGCAAAAGTGGGCATGTGATAAACACGGATTTCGACTTGGAGCAGATTTTTGCACAGGAGCTGGAGATTGAACTTGAGATCTTCACCCAGAGGTTTTCGCCGATTCCGTTTCTGGAAATCACTACGGCGGTCACACCAACAACCAGCACTGACGACAGATCCAAAATCGTCTTGCCACCACCTGTGCGACAAAACGTTCCGCCGGTGTTGCCGTCACCCATGGATAGAACACACCTGCCCGGAGTTTCTCGCGCGCCATTTCTCCCGAAATTTCAGCCCTTATTGTGAGAGATTTATGCACATAAAGAAGGATCTATGTATGCCTGGGGCTTGTTCATATACGCCACTCGCAGTTCTACTATCAAATTTTGCTTAAGAAGACAGCCCTTTTTGAAAAGTTCACGATAATGAAGCTGGAGTGATAAATTCCTTGCAAAACTTTCGCAAGACAGCTTGCGTGGATCTCTTTTGAGTGACGATATGGGCGATACCGTCCAGTGACTCCAGTCTAAAACAGGAAGTCTGTCTGTCGTGCGCAGTAGTCCCCACGGCCCCACCTAATCAATCCATTAAATAATGCATAGAATAAAGTAGCTTCTTTGAAAGTCGATCTCGGCTCAAATCAAATAAAAAGCTTTTTTTCCTAAAATAAGTCAATTTTTCTCAGATAAATCAGTCTTTTTTGGGGCTCTCATGTCCAAGGTCTAAACCCTGCAAGCGCAAGTTACATTACGCATGGCGCGCACAGCGATATGGCCCGGCCAATTATGCGATAGAGACGAGTAAAGTCTTTTCAGGCACTCGACATAAACACGCTAAATCTTCACGAATAGAGTTCCAGGATGGAATTTCACTTGTCGCATTCGGGAAAAAGTGGACCAGGCTTTTCACAATGTGCGCCACAGTCTGCTGAAACATTATGGCGTTGTTCTCATGACCGACAGAATAAGACGGTAGATGAAGAACGGAATATACCTGCTCATAGAATGGCAGTATGTGTGCCTCGGGCAAAGTACGTGCCACCGCTAAATTTCTCTCTTGTTGAAGATGGAATCTACCGTAGCGGGTTCCCGATGCCGATCAACTACCCTTTTTTGCAACAACTCAAGATCAAAACGATAATCTACTTGGGCGATTTGGGAAAGGAAAAACCAAAAAAAGCGCCTAAAAGTGAGAAGGAAAAGGATAACACACAGGGACGGTTAGAAGAAGTAGAAAAGAAAGAGAAAAAACCGAAAAAGGATAAACACGGCACAGCAGAGATCTTCGAAAACTACAAAGCGTGGATTGCAACTACTGATATCAAATTCCACCATTTGGTAATGCACTCCTCGCAAGAGCCCTTCATTCTGAATACAGAAGAAGGCGCCCAGGCGGCTTTGATCCAGGCTTTGACACTAATGCTAGACCAGCAGAATTTTCCTATCCTAATTCACTCGAATAAGGGCAAACACCGGATCGGTGTTTTGGTAGGCTTGATGCGTAAACTCTTCCAAGGCTGGTGCATGAGCGGTATTTTTGAGGAATACGAAAAGTTTGCGCAGGGGAAATCCGAGTATGACTTGGAATTCATTGAGCTTTGGCAGCCGGAGTTATCGTACAATGAAGCACATTTGCCCGGCTTTGTGAGGATATGAGATGATCTGACATGACTCCTGGGGGCTTAGATCGAGACTCAAGAACCACGATTTGTCACAATTCGATCTCATTTCAATGCAAATGCGAAGAGGCTGGATTTTGGGTCCAGTCCGTGTCGAATAATAGACATTTCAACCCCAGCGGCTGATGAGTTTTCTCTTTATCCTGTGAGTACAACATACTTCTAGGTTCTCATGGGCTTGACTTTTCTTGATATCTACCGCTTGTTGAGTTTGCGTGTATGGCCTGATACCTTTCAGAAGACCAAAAAAAAAAAAAAAAAAAAACATGGATCCATTCAGTCTTGCACATGCTCCAGTTGACGAATGAAATAAATCTGAAAAGACAGAGAAGTACAGATAAGCCTAGATCGCCGTTATTTGTTCCCTTGTTTTGGGAAGACCTACCGGAAAATGGATATGGAGGGATTCTTCATGCGCAAAACACCATCGAGGCTGGCCGCTATCTCTATCATGCCGTAGCTCAAGCTGATCTAGATGATAGGCTGCAAAATAAAATAATGGCTACTGTTGAGATCAATGAGACCCACGGCGGATTCTATGGTCCACCAAACAAAATTCATCTCTTGGCAGCATCTTGCTTCTGTGGCTACTTGTATATGACACAAACAAACGTGTGCTTGGTTCATTGTGGTCCTGCCTGGTATAAGAAGTCCCCTTTCTAAACATTCTATACGCAGTACAAAAATCACCCCTTGTTCTTCATTTCCCTCAACTTTGCCATCACCTCCACCGGATCAGTTTCGCCCGTGGCCTTTAACACTTGTGGGTCGCTCAAGCGCATGAATGGGTTGAACTCTAGCTCATCACCGATGGTGGATTTGCCGGCAGTGTACTCGTTTTCTTCTGCGAGCAATTTGAGCTTAGAAAGGGCGCTATTCTGCAAGATTTTCTCGCTGAATTTGACATTCAGTTTCGTGTACTCGTGGCCAGAGTATACCACGGTCTCTGCGGGTAATTTCCCAAGCACATTGTTCAACGCGGCGTTCATTTCCGCGGCATTCCCTTCGAAAAACCGGCCGCACCCGCTGATAAATAGAGTGTCGCCTGTGAAAACCGCCTTTTCGCCCGTTTTCAGGTCTTTCGCGTAGTAGCAAATAGAGTCCTGTGTGTGGCACGGCGTGTGCAAAGCTGTGATGGAAATATTGTCCCCCAAATCGATCACTTCATTGTGTGAAGGGGTGTATGTGACCAATTCGGAGTCCTTGCCGCCAACGATCGGCAAATCAGGGTACTTTTTGTGAAACGTCTTGTTGCCTCCAGCATGGTCCCAGTGGTGGTGAGTATTCACAATTGCCTTTAACTCAACATGTGGCTTTTTTTCCTGGAAAAAGCTCAAAACGTCACTGGGAAACGCCGCGTCTATTAACCAGCCATGTTTCGTGGCATCATCGATCAATAGGTAAGCGTAGTTGTTTGACTCGCCCCAGGAGGAGGGAATGGGCGTCACGCGCATTGGCCTAATATGGTTAATGTGTGATTTTACCCGATTTGCACGGAATTTCGACGTCTTCTCGTGTGCTCTAAAGTGGTCACGGCACGGCAGGGCAAGTATGGAGAAACAAGCGTGATTTGCTTTTGCGGTCACGTGAAAATTCTGGCTTTTGTGATACTTGAGGATCCCACTGGCTTGCGGTGAGCTGAAATCTGAAGAAAAACTAAACCTTCGAAAATTAATGGCAATATTCTTTTGCGTGTGTCGAAACATAAACTTACTTTGAGTCAGCAAGCGCATGCGTGCGTGCATAATGTCTAGTCCTATTGGGCCGCACCACCTTGAAGATGCGCGCCGCGGAGATCCCGCGGGAACTTGTAAGACTCAGCTGGCATGTGAATCAGTGGTGTTATGAAGTTCGGCATTTTCGGTGAATTCGCGAAAATAAAGGTGTATTTGTGTTTTTGGAGCCTCAAGAAACTCATTTCAGCGTTTTGTTTCGTTTCTTTAGGTGAAGAATAGATGTTTTGGAGATGTGACATGCCATGAGTCGTTGCCCCAGAGTCCAGTATGGGCCATCATGAGCAGTGTTGCGAATGACGACAGAATGACGGTAATTCCTCCCTAAGTATATTATAATTTCGCCGATGTGGATCTAAATGCTGCATCAACAACCTCGCCAAACAAGAAACTCATAGTTTCCATTCGACAACTCTTCACTCCTTTCCTTAGCACTGTGAACACATGATAGTAACATCGAACTATCTACTTAGAGTGGTGCATGAAAAATAACTGCATCATTGCGAAAATGCTTTTAGTTGTCAAAAATGCCACGACCTCAATTGATCTCAATAGCCTTAGCAACGTCTACTTCCATTTGGTCACCACTAACATCGTCGATCTCTTTCAGAATCATATCGTTTAACTCCACATTATCTCCAGCACTATCATCATCTGATTCCACAACCGATTCTTCGTCACCAGGCCTTATTTAGCTCACCAAAACTTCAACAGCTGCTAACATTTTGGTGGTGGCTTCTTTTATTCGTGATTACATCTTCAAGTTTTGAAAAGAAGGACTGTGACGGCGCGGACATAGCTGAGATAGCCATATTTCATCTTTCGCGAGCTGATACAGCATAGAAAACCGGGTTTTATTATGCCGAGGATGAGTGACGACATTCCCGTCTTCGGATTTTTCCAAGAGTTGGAGGGTTCGGACTGTCGTAAACTTCAGCATTCATTCGTTTGGCGGTTTCCCGGAAATGATAGCATATCAAACAACACCATCTTGTGTTGAGATCTGTAATGATTCATTAAAGTTCACGTATTCCCCAGGTATACATGGTTATACTTTGGAGCAATAATTAGCCTTGCATTTAATTAAAGCATGTTGAAGATCCTCAGGACCAGATTGTTCAATCAAAGTTCGTTCAGATAGGTTTAGTGAGTAACAAGGCGAACACAGTGTTTTTAAGTCAATAGGTGCCAGATTGGCCCTTGAAGCAGGCTCTTCCGCGGAACACTATATCAATTAAATTGAGATCGCAGACCCCGTCAAGGTGTATTTTGCAAAAACTGGCTTTAATGAGGCTGTAATTTTCGTTTGTACCGGATGTAGTCCAGCTTTCCTGTTGTTCGGGACGGTTGTCACGCGGGTATCAGGTGCTCTTAGTGAGAGCTTCAACCCTACATTTCAAAAAATGGAGAGTTGGCAAGCATAAAAAATAAACTAAACTTTCCAGTCTCGAAGATGGGAATGATCTAATGCTCTTATACGGTGTCATTCATTTGCCGTATTCATACCTTCACACGGAGTGAGCGTCCACTGTCCACTAGTCTGAAGAAGCGTAGTTACTAGCGGTGTTGCACTAACTATGCGAATGATAATAATTTCAGTATTCTTATATATTTCAAAATTTTCCTCATATATATATCATAATATCGATGATGTATAATGTAAATATGGATTATATACTAAATTTATATATATTCATGTATGATTTTGTGGAGAGCTAGGTAAGCAATTCTGGCTCCCAGTTAATCAGATGTATCAAGCAAAAAAAGAAAAGAATCAAATTATATCGCCTCATTAAAGGGACTCGGTACCTATGTTCTAGGCGATGAGTGTGCTCCAGATCGTTCGCCTTGAACATGGTGAGGCTGCTCGTGACCAGTTATGATTCCCAGTCTACGTCTCTTGTTTCTAGCCTTTGAACTGATCTTGTGAGCTTCTAGCAGCCTGAGTTTAAATTGTTGCAAGAATTCCCAACAGGTTATCATCGTCGTCGTTATAAGCATGATCACTTTGCCCCCATTCTATGACCTGTAGGCGATCAGTGGTACCTTCTTCTTCGCCAATTTCAACCACCCTGTCTTCTTCGTCGAAAAATATCTCAGCCTCGTTTATTGTCATTCCTAGAGATTAGGGAGATGCCAAACTCTTTATTGTACTTAAGCTCAAACTGGTTCGTCTTTTTGTTACCACATCATTCAAGCCGGAGAATAAAGATCCACAGACACTTTGGCGGGCGTTGCCAAAAAGTCTCTTGCCATTGGATATAGAATGGTAAAACCCTCTCATGAATGTCATGAAAGGTGCCAATATTCCCATCACCGTGCATTCTTTATTTCGGGAGAGATGTGCCTTTATCTAGTTTGGCTGTCCAGACCTGTCACTTCAGAGAAAGCTCTCGCGCATACTCCTCGCCTCAAAATTTTATTCATTGAACTAACTGACAGCTGGACATAGAAGCTCTTTTATAAAAAAGGGGCAGTCATTGAGGAGTCTTTCCCGGGCTACCTCGAACATCTTTCCTACGTGACGTGTGAAATTTGCCATGAAAATGTCTGAATGTGCCCTATATCTCAGACTCATTAATTATATGTTATGCAGAGTAAACCATATACTGAGCCACTAATAAAGTATTTTCAGAAAACAACGGAAAAAAAGTCGTTAGCTTGGTCCATGCCGAATTCTTTTTTTTTTGTTCCCACAATGGTAAATGACCGCGCAGCGACGAGAACGTATAACCTGATATTGTTGTTATGCAAAATGTCTTTACGAGATAGTTTCATCTAATTAGCAGTTTGTTGTGATTATACATAGTGGAATACTTTTTGCACGAGAATTTATGTCGCATTAATTGGTCAATTATCATTGAGTGGCAATCATCGCTAATTGCATTATTTGACTACAACACTTCTGCATTGCCTTTACGAAGACAAGTGTCTTTCTTCATCCGAGTGATCTTCAAATAGAAATATTACATTCGAAAAGACCATAGCCAACAGATCGAGAAAAAGAGCCTGTCTTCATCACAAAGTCCAGAGCGACAAGTCACTCATTTTCCGTTGAGTGTTGACAGTGTCAGTCTTAACGCCAATGTCCATCACTTGAAAAGTGGGACTATCGGATTGTGGACGAGATTTCCCGAAGGAGAAGCAACATTGAAGTCTAGACTTCCATTAGTTCTGACTCTTATTCAGCGAGCGTAATTCAAGACTTGATTCGAATTGCGTCAATTGACTTGATTTGTTCCTCGGGCGAGTGGATTACAAAAGCCCATGGTCTGTTCAGCACTTACGTATAGTGGCATTTTGGCGAAATCTCCACAGACATTTCGACAGACATTTTCGGGACGACTGAGTGTTGTAGCCAAATGGCGCAATTAGCGATATTTGCCACTTTACGATAATTGATAGATTGATGCGACGTAAAATCTCGTGCAAAGGGTATTCCACTATTTATAGTCACACCAAACCGTAAGATAGGTATAAATACCCCGTGGAGACATTTTGCATTTTAACAACAATTCAAATTATGTAGACGTTCTTATCGCTGCGCGGACAATTACCTATGTGGGAAAGAAAGAATTCGGCATGGACCAAGCTAGCGTTTTTTTTTCCGTTGCTTTCTGGAAAAAACTGTATATTTCATGAAAGAATCATTTTTCGTCATCCGAGGCATATTCATATTCATATATAAAAAAAACATATAAAAAAAACATATTCATATTATTCGCAAATATAAATATAGTATATGTTCTGATGTCCCATCTGTTACGAGAGTTGAAGCGGCAGGTGGGGGGAGTACAGCCATTAGGGCGATGAAAACCTAATTATCTCATACGCAGAAGCTGACTAGGGATTTATATATATATATATTCAGGTATAGTTTTGTGGAGAGCTAGGTAAGCAATTCTGGCTTCCTGTTCTTAATCAGATGTATCAAGCAAATAAAGGTTACTAGGATCAGAAAAGCTGAGTCTTACTAAACATCAAACATTGATCACCGTGTAGTTCTTACATCAAGCTTTCGCTTTAGTGTCTGACATAGTTATCAAACGATTGTAAACAAAGAAAAGATAACTCATGAATCAAAAAAAACCGACAAAAACCAATTGTTTGTAGGTTGTCCCACGCAACCATTTCACTCATCCATATTTCACTCGTCCATATTTCACCCGTCCATCTCACCCGTCCATTGTGTCTGTCTGTCTGTCTGGTGCGAGCACCCGACAATGCATGCTTATCATTAGCATACGTATAGTATACTATCCTTATCAATTCATGGATACGGCATTTAGGGAAAGTTCTTATGCAATAATGACATAAAAAAGGAAATAAAAGAAAAAGAAAAGAGAAGAAAAAGAAAAGAGAAGAAAAAAAAAGAAAGAAATAAAAAGAAAAAGTCATGGATTCGAATTCGAATTGGCTACACTTTTTGCAGTCGCGGTGGATGGGCAGTGCTCACCGTAGACGTGTACTACATGCACTTCAGACACGCTTCACTCTTACCACACAATTTTCAGGGCCAGATAATACCTTTTCATATCCCCCGGAAACCCATGAAACTGCAGAAGATCTCGCTATGGGCCGTTTGGCTCATACTATGCGCTTTTGTTTACGCTGGCCAGTTTCAATTTGACCTAGATTCGGTGACTCCCATGGTAAATAACCCTATCCAGGACTCATACAAAAGCCTATCTGACGCTTCTCTCTTATGGGGCCCCTACAGGTCCGGGAACTATCTAGGGATACGTCTGCGGGAGCCCAAATCGCTTATGGCGGGACTTTTTTGGTTCAACGCCGACTCCCATAAGGGTTTGCTGGCCATTAGACATGAGTATGAACAAGGCCACAATATGGCCAAGGCGAACTGGGTGAGTTTTGACCCGCGCGTGGGCGGCAAGCAGTTTATATCGGATAACGAGTGTCACATCGACATCACCATCGACTTTGTCAAGAGCACCAATGGAAAAAACTGGGCAGTCAAGGTCCATTCCGTGCCTCACAAAGGCTACGAGCATGTTACGACTTCTTTTGTATGGTATGCCGGCTTGGAGGGCGAGGAACAGGAGGACGCGTCTTCAGAGGCTGTGCCCACGGGATTCTTGAAGCTAGATAATGCATATAATGCTAACGGGTACAAGACTGTACAACTATCTGGATTCTCGAAAGAGCTTGGAATCTTTGAAATGCATGTAAACGACGGCGGCAAACACGTGATCAATAAGCATCCGACACGAGGAAACGCTCCGATTCCAGAAATGGACCCTGAGCGCACCCATCATTTGAGTCTTCGTGTGCCCGACGGACACGTGTGGCGTGCGTCGGAGATCTTCGTGACACTCCTTCAAGACTCCATAAAGGACTTTCTTGAGACTTTGGGCAAGAAAGCGTCGAAAATCCCGCCCCACCAGGGCCTTCTTGTGAGGGATTTGCACCATTATGAAGGAAACATGCATTTCATCCAGAAAATGTATCAGGGCGAGTGTGAGTTTGACATTGTCTTCAATGAGGCGAAAAAAGACAAAGACGCGTCAGAAACCATCACTTTTGCTAATCTCAGGTCACGCATAGAAGATGCAGGGCAAAAGATCAGTGCCAAATTCGCTCGCCACTTCCCGCTCCCAAAGGCTACTGAAAGCGAGAAGCAATTTGCACAGGAGCTACTCTCGGGCCTTTTGGGCGGTCTTTCGTATTTCCACGGAGACCATATGGTCGACCGAACCACGTCTTTGGATGACGACGATCTTCCTGTGAATGTAAAGGGGGAAGTGCACCTACCAAAACTAAATGGGCGTCGTGAAGGCCCATTTGAATTGTTCACACTCGTGCCTTCGAGACCGTTCTTTCCTCGCGGCTTTTACTGGGACGAAGGGTTCCATCTCTTACCGATTCTCGACTTTGACTCGGATTTGGCGCTTGAAATCGTACAATCCTGGTTTGGTTTGGTGGACGAGCAAGGTTGGATCGCACGAGAGCAAATCTTGGGCGACGAGGCTCGGTCTAGAGTCCCTGAGGAATTCGTGGTGCAAAGCAGTGCTGTTGTGAACCCACCCACAATCATGTTAGCATTCACCGAAATGTTGGAAAAAGCTCAAAAACCCGAACTTCAGCAGCACGTCGATGCGATAAGGGGCGAAATCAGTCAGAACCAATTGGGCCTGATCTTGGTGAATAGCCCCGGTTTGCTCATTGAGTTCACCAAGAAAATTTACCCTAAAATGAAGCTCCATTATGATGGTTTCCGCCGGTCGCAACAGGGAGAAGTAGAAGAGTTTGAAAGGGGTCCGAATAAAGAGATCTACAGGTGGCGCGGCCGCACATCCACGCACAGTTTGGCTTCTGGCCTAGACGACTATCCTAGGGTTTTGCCCATGGATGTGGCCGAGCTCAATGTGGACCTCTTATGCTGGGTGGGTGTGATGACGAGGTCCATCAAAAAGGTTGCCGAGGTCTTGCAGATTCCTGAGGATATCGAAACCTACACCAAAATCGAGAACGATATCACGGAAAACATCGAGAAATTCCATTGGTCTGAGAGCGACAAGGCGTATTGTGACGCATCTGTGGACGACGATGATGAGCACATGTTTGCCTGTTATAAAGGCTACATTTCACTCTTCCCATTTTTGACAAAATTCGTTCCTGCGGAGGCTGTGGACAAGTTGGAACATATTGTTGATCTTTTGGCAGACCCAGAAGAGTTATGGTCGGAGTACGGAATCCGTTCCCTTTCGAAATCTAGTGAGTACTACCGTACTGCGGAAAACTACTGGCGCTCGCCCGTGTGGATAAACATGAACTATTTGGTGCTTGAATCCTTGGCACACTACCAAGACGTGTCGGCCGCGTACATCTCTGAGGAACTCAAGAACAAGATCGATGATGTATACACACACCTCCGCCAGAACGTGATAAGGAACGTGAAGCTGGAATGGGAAAGAACCGGTTTTGTGTGGGAACAATACGATGACCAGACCGGGGCGGCAAAGGGAGCAAAGAACTTCATGGGCTGGTCGAGTTTGGTTCTCCTCATGATGTCTATGCCCGAGTCCCTCAGCTAAGCAATTTGCGTTTCTCACACTCTGGTATTCAAGATATAATAAGTCTTTGCAGCAGCAGAAACAAGAAAGGACGACACTTTTGTGCCTCGTCAACAGAGTCGGGCTTCAGTTTTGAGTGCGGTGTTCGCATTCTGGTGATTGCCGCTTTCATGCTAAATTTGAAGCTGGTTGTGACCAATATCTCCCCAAAAATAGAGCCGGTGCTTGCCACTCGAAGAAAGAGAAGATGGGTTTTCAAACCTGCGATGTCGAGTTACTTCTAGGCTGAATGAAAGATTTCAGCATTTAATACCGATCTAATGGCCTCAACCCTCAATCGACACCACATGAGAAAACAGCATTGACGTGTTTTTTCTTCAGGTAAAAGTCAGGCGTTGTGGAAGCATCGGGCCCGCAGATATCAAAATACGCATAACTAAAGCCAAATGTCTACAGCGCAACCTGTGCCCATGCCTTCTGTGCGTATTAGTGGCGGCCGCAGTCATCTTTGAGCTTGCCACTAGGTACACATTATCCCAACGGGAACAATGATATCCAGTTGTCACGTGACTCTTGTCGCTTAGAATAGATAGATATACATAAAAAGAAAAAAAAAAAAGGGAAAATCAAGTATGGCCAAAACTTATTCCCGTGGTGGTCTGTTTCCCGGCTTTAACCGTGGTCCTTGGCGCAGGTGCGAGTTGCGCGATGTAAAATAACCATTTTGAAGAGCTTTGTTAGCCCATATTCGCTCAGCCTTGACGATATGCTGCCCAAAACACAAGATAATGGAAACAGCGAAAAGTTTACGCTGTTCAGATTCACACAGTCTGCACAGGATAAAAAAATCTCAGAAAAAGTTCGGATGAAGGAGAAAATCAGTAGGGTAGTGCTTGAGTATTTGGTGCAAGAGGGCTTCCAGTCCGCGGCATTGAAACTCTCCCAGGAAGCTGGAATTCCGTTGATGGACGGTGGTTTTCAGTTCCTGCAAAATAACGAGATGCAAAAGGATCCAAATGCTCGAGATTCAGCACGTGATAATATCAATTCAAAGAGATTTGGGAACATAGCGCCCAGTTCTGTGGCCAGTGAGCATCATAAACAGTATGTGAGTGGATATAGCTCGATCGAGAGAAGAAAGCAGATCAAGTACCTCATTTTGAGGGGGGATGTTTCACAAGCAATCAAAATCATCAGCACATACTATCCAACAGTTCTCGACGCTAACAACTTGCTCTTGTTCAAGCTTCTACGGCTCAATTTGATTGAAATGATACGGAACCATAAATCGAGACCAGGCGCCCCGCTGGCCGGGAGCGGCGGCTCTGCTGATTTGGACTCGGACTCGGAAAAACAGTTTCTCAACGAGATCTTGACGTTTGTTCGGGAACACTTGGTGGATAAAGTGACTACATCCATGGACTTGTTGAGACAGTTGGAAGTCACGATGAGTTTGCTCTGTTTCGACTTCGATCACCACAAACAGGCTTCGCAAATGACGGAATTGCCCGAAGAATTGCGCAACTTGCTCAGCTTGTCGCTTCGAAACGAATGCTACCGTGCCGTTAACAAGGCTATTCTTGATATAGACACGACCCGGCCGCCAGAGCTGCCGTTTGGCGGCACTTACGGCGACGAGTGTGGCTTGAGGCCGGCGTTCTTGAATTCTGGCCTGCACGAACTTCCGGAAATCGACGATCTGGATTCGAGCGACGTGGAGATTAAGCCAGGCCCAGATATCGTAAAGCTGATTGAAAGCATGATATCTGCGCCAGACTTTTCGTTTCTCAGGCAAGAACAGGACGAGGGGCCTGATACGGAAATGGGACTGGAACTGGACGACACGTCTACGCAGTCAAAATTGGAGGCAATTGCCAAGTTGTGGCTTGCCACAGAACTGATACTAGTGTTGGAAAAGTTGATTCCCGAAAAGCGTTGTTTGGAGGGCGACGACGACGATGCACGCTGCCCATGAGCCATTTCGGTACCTGGATCAATTTAGTTGGCTCGATTTCATGGCTCTTATCCGCAGCTTCACGATTTGTTCGTTTCGTGGTATACCACACTTTACGCAAATCACCAAGAAGTCAAGTGAAGCTTACTTATCTACAAACCACTGGATTGACATGCTAGAGATTGGCTTGAAGTCCTTGTTTTTCGAAAGTTGGGCTTTTTCGGCTTTCTATATGGAAGAGCAGATTATGACAGGCACTGTTCATACCAAAATGATACTATCAATGACATTTCCTGTTTCGATGTGGACTTTGCTCAAGTAACATTGGTTCTGCTCGGGGGTCACCTCCTGTATCTTGTTGTTGAATATGTATACGTCCTCGGGCAGGACTTGCTTGACATGAGGGTAGAATTTGGCGTGAATGGACGAACGAAGAAATGTCGCTAGCGTTTTTTCACGAAGATGCTCAATTGTCGACCCAAGCTCGGGCTCGGGGTTATTTTCGAAGTCCTCAGGACTGAACTCGAAATGATACTTCACAAACTGATTGAGCTCGAAAATCTTTGCTCCTTTTTCGTTCAATTCTTTCCACTTGAGTATGTTATACGGCGACTCTCGCTTGAGCTGGTAGTACAGTCTGACTTTCCCCACATCCTTCCTGCTGGCGACGTTGAGCCGCACGTACACATGGGCACAGTGAACGGGCACTTCCTTGAAGATGTCCTTGGCGTGATATTCCCACAAATGAAGATAAATCCCTGACCAGTAGAGTACTTCGTAACAGAAAAGTACAACAAATGTTACGAATAGGCACTCGGTGATCGTTTTCGAAACCGGGTTCTGTATGAGGCTGTGAGTGTATGTGCGCTGTGATAGCACCCTCACAAACTCGGCATCTAGGCCTATTAGATATGAATAGAACGGCTCCAATATTTCCATGAAAAACTTTTATTCGCTATCGTTTCTTTGATCCGACATCGGCTGATTTTGAGTGTGGAGCGCGCATTGAGACCGATAGTGGTGGACCGATTCAATAAGATGTACACTTACCGTTATGTGAAATATTCAAAAAAAAACAGGAATTTAGCGCCTTGCTGATGATAAAATCAATGTCTACAAGTGTTAGCTGGCTTCATTTTGCAAAAATTTGTATGGCAAGATCGAAGTAGTATATGATTTGGCTCAATGACTTATTCCTACAGATCCTCGGTGCGGGCAAATGGGCGCATCATAGATATATGGCAATGCAAGAAATGAACGAGCATTGAGTGGGCGCTGGCTGTATCGACATTTTTTTGTTTTTTGGGATCAATCTCAGGTATTTTTTTCTTCTGGTTGCTCAAATGAGTGAAGCGAGTGGGAAATCTGATGGAAGGAGATATCCTGCAATGGAGTCAGCCATTTGAAACGATAAAAAGACGTTTGGACCCCACAAAGTGTCGAAGGATGCGAATATCTGGGAACCCTTCAGCTCTCGCATCGCCATCACAGCCATATCCTCGATATCGTTATTTTTCAAAAGTCGGACACGAAATAAGCAAATATCTGCAGAATTGCTTCCCCTCTTGCCTAATTGAGCGCATTGGCATATTCTCATGTTACGCTGTTTGGTGGCGTCAGAGGGCGGTCACACCACAGCAAGTTCTTTCGTTAGCAAAAGAGCAACAATTTCGGGCCAGCTAGCTATCAGAAACCTCTATCAGAAACCTCTATCAAAACCTCATATCACGGTGCTTAAAAAACCACGTATAAAGGTTCTGAGGGCGGCTTAATCTCGAACAAGGGGTGTGAAGTCGAAACGTCCTTCATGAGCTGAAGTTTCTTATCTAATGGCCATAAATACGGCAACGACTTATCGTTGTCTGACCCGTCCAAGGGCAGATTTGCCGAATCATCAGTCGTGATTGCACCTGTATCATTATGTCCGTTTTGGACTCCATTCGCCGTCGCAAACACATCTGTGTTCTGACTGGATATGGTGTTTTTGTTGAAGCTTTCAACAGCTCCCTTAGATATGAACGTTGATACGTCGATGAGATTATCGCTTAGGTCATTCACAATTGCCGAGAGTTCATTCTGGCGTTGTTGCTGTTTCAAGAAATTCTCATAGTTGTTTTCATCAGAGTATATATTGTTGTTTCCAAGCAACGACGTGCGCTCACCATCGTCGCCGTCGTCGCCGTTCAAGCCAAGGCACGAAAAGCAAACACCCATTTTTGGCGTTTGGACTCGTGTACACTAAATCAAATCATGATTGGGTACTGCGAGTGTAAGAAGGTCACGTGAGGCGCCTGGGAGGGTACATTAAAAGGGCCCGCTAAGTGAGCCAAACTTGGATTTTATGAGAGAGTTGTGGCGTTTTTAGTCAGTTTCCTTTTTCTCATAAATGTTTGTTTACAGCTCTCGTCTTTTTACCAAATAGATTCATCCATTTCGTGCTTTTGTTTCTTGACACGTGATGAGTCGACTGTATGTGTGGTGCTGCATATAACACGCGGAATTAGTAGTGGTTATTGTTGGTTTTTGAGGTCATGTCCACACAGCAAACAAACCCGTCAGAATCGAATAATAGGCCCCTCTGCGGCATGTAGTTCGACCTACACATAATCCCTCACCGATGCCTGGGGTTTGGGAGCCACCTCCTCTCAGGCACATATGTCTCGCATGTGTCCCTTGCATTTAACACCTGTACATGACTAACAAAAAAAAAAAAAGATGTCAAGTGCATCAGGATATCCTTTTCATGGGTGCACTCGAAGATCAGGTTTAGCAAGGCGTTTTCCCCTTATCATTCCAATGACTATCTTAAGCTGAAATTGACCAGAAGGACAATGTATTTTGATTCGAAAACCGTTATTTGCCGCCAACAATTGATCCACACGGAATTGGCATGTTCGCGGAATTGGGCTCACTAATCTGGCCAGATATACGGCAGTAGCAGTCTGATATCTAATCAAGCGGGATTGTTTCAGTTTTATCGCAATATCTGTACTTACGATGCCCTTTTTGATAACGAAACCACAACTTAAAAAACAAAACCTCAATTTTCAGCCAAATTCCCGCTTTTTCCGAAAATGCATACAATCGTGGTTCGCCCTCTTGGCCCTAAAGAGTCGCCTGCGCGCGGCGTGGTTATCGCATACGCCTGGGTTTTGCGCTTTCTTGGAACAGACATTTATGGACTGTTGTGGTTGCGAGACGCGGCCCTACTTTTGCTATGCATTTCTTTTAAAGACATATGTTCTTTTCTTTATTTTCTTATATAATTCGTAAGCCAATATGGACGCATTTCTCCACCTTCCGAAAGAACTCCAAACACACGTGCTATGCTTTTTGTCGCAAGATGAACTAACCAATCTCTTCGAGCTCACGAGTCTATTTGAAAAATCATCGCCACAAATCTCAAGCCTGAATACACAAGCCGAGAAAGCATTTGAAGTTTTGAAACACCAAGCGCTCTTGGCGATGTTTCACCGCCAGCCATTGTTATTGAGCAATGATTTTGCATCCAAATCCATGCCTTTATGCCACTTGCGGAAACTTATCGATATGGGTGTGCACATCGTTCCATCGGAAGTGAACATCAATGTGTTTGACTTTACGGACTATGAGGGCTCTTTTCTGCTTTGGGGCTGCTTTACGAGTTCGTTATTTTCGTTTTTGCTGCGTTCCAGTGCAAAAGTCAACATTGAACTTGTGCTCTGGGAACATATCCCGTTAGACCCAAACATCCTTCGGGCATGGCTCGAGCCGCTTATTCTCCATAACGTGAAGTTATCAGACTGCAAAATCAGATACCTGTCGTCGCTGGAGTTTGCACCTTCCAGACGGGCCGAAGATACACTCAACAACTATAAAATCGTCAGTGATATTGGTGCGATTGCTGCAGAAAGTCTTTCCATGAATTTTTTTGGCCAAACGGAGCTACTTCGCCATTTGTCCTCAAAACATTCCAGCATTGCATTGCATAATGTCACGAAACTAGACTTATCCTTCAATCGGCTCTCGGACTTTGATCTCCGGTCACTCAAGCTCCCGAAGTCGTTACAAGAGCTCAACTTGTCCAACAATGCCATGAGCGTGTTTGACAGTGAATGTCTTCCTTTTGCGGAACTTGTTGATTTGACAAGTCTTGATCTTTCCAACAATAACATCTTGCGGTTGGATATTTGTCAGGCGTGTGAACAACGCTGTTCTCGATCAAAAGGCTCAACCTTTCTGGGAATTTTTTGAGTACTTATTCGCAGGTATTTGCTAGCAAAGTATTTGCAAACATCGAGGAACTAGATCTTTCGTATAACCTTATCAGCCAGATTTCTGCGTTTACTGAATCCTTGAGAAAAGTGAACTTATCGGGAAATTACATCTCAACACCGCCCGATTCAGGTACCCTATCGTTTCCGGAACATCTCGAGTTTGTTGGCATCGATTGGTTCTTGATAACAGATGTGCAAGACGAAAATGAGCAAATCAAGCATGTGTGCAAATTGTGATTTTGGGCAAGGTGGTGTCTTTGAGAATGAGCTAATATAGACCATGTCGCGAAACCTATGGTGGGTTTCTCGGTTATAGCAACAAACTATCAAACAATCAGAATCAGAACAGGAAAAAAAAACACTTCTGTAGATTCCCAAAAAGACACTCGTTTATTGTTTCACGCGTATTCGTTGATCAAAAAATCTAGCTTCTGGGTTGTGATCGAGAGCTTCATGAATTAGTGTGTATACATTATCTGGTGGGATCTCATGCTAGCAGCCCTGGGCCTAGTGCGATCCCCCGTTTTGATCACCAATTGCTTGGACCACTCTTTTCCTCTCAAGAATTAATCTTGGCTCTTTCATTCGTCGCAGTTGCCCAGTATTTTCATAGAACTTGAAAATTGCCTCCTGAGTGGCTTACTAAAGAGACTTCTCCTTCACAGCTAGTCTCCAAAAATGTCGAAATCGCTCGCGTTATATGCATTTGAGACTCTTACTGCTAGGCTTGAATCATCCACACCCAAAACTCTAGCTGACTTTGAGAGCTACACGCGCTCAAAAACGGGTGATTACCCAAAAAAAGCCCCTTTATTTGTCACGTGGAATAAAAACGGGGACTTGAGGGGATGTATCGGGACATTTCTGGATATGCACATTGAGCAAGGTGTTTCACAGTATGCGCTTATCAGCGCGTTCGAAGACACCCGGTTTTCCCCGATAAAGCCGTCTGAGTTGAGTCAGTTATCGGTAAGCATCACGCTTTTGGATGAATTTTTGGAAATAGATGACCCTCAAGATTGGCAAATCGGACTACATGGCCTAAAGGTGCTGTTCTCAAGCAATGGCAGGAGATATCTGGGCACGTTTTTGCCTCTGGTCGCAGAGGAACAGGAATGGACGAAGGTCAAAACTTTATGGAATTTATTGAGAAAAGCAGGGTTCAGTGGTGTTTCTGCAGCCAAAACCCTAGCCTTTTATGCTTCTTCCATTGCTGCCGGCAGCATGAAGGTCGTACGGTATAGGGGCTTAAAGTGTAGCGCCACGTACCTGGAGTACATTGACGCTATACAAAAGAGTGAATGATCGTGTTTTTTTTAAGTTCTTGACTTTGAGGCGTAACATTTGACAAGAACGGAGAACAATCTGCGTCGTATATCACTCGTAAGCTCGTTACACATGACTCCGTCCTATACTACTCTTGACGAATATGGTTTGCGTATTATCATTTGAAACCGGGAAGATTTGACCAAGCCCTATAGCTATGCAATACACCAAATACCATGAGTCGTGTTTCGGCAACCGACCCGCAGAGGCACATTGAGCATCATAAACACATAAAGCGCATAAAGTAAGACAGATCATCTAACTTTCATGAAAATGGCCAGTACTCCACCTGTTTGATGGTTTTGATACTTTGTCCTTTCAAAACGCTATGAAATTTTCAGCACAGGCCCTTTAGTCGAGCGGTGAATTATCTTTGTTTTACCTTTGTTCACGCGTTTCGGGTTGCAAAAACGGGCAAGGAAATTCGGGGCATCCACATTTATTTATATGCAAGATGGGAACGGGTGGTCACGCTTTTCTGGCGGTTACAGATGCTTTTGCAGCCAGATGAGCGTCACCGGGGTTACCTTCAGAGACAGATGTAGTGAACTCTCCTGGGCTTTTGACTGAGCAAAGTCAAAACTACAGACAGCATGGGGATTCTCGGGCGCATGTTTTGCTCAGTCCGGCAATTTGTTACTCGCTCAAGCCAACTTTCACAACATCATCTCGAAGTGTGTCCTGATTCATATATTCATGTGCATTGTCGGCTCTAAGTGTGAGTGGATAAGCTTCCTGTGAGTTTCTGCTCCAGAGTGATAAAAGCACCATTCGGGACCCTTTCAGGCAGTGTATCTTGATGCCTACCACAGACTTAAAGGAAAATGCAGGTTTCACTCAGTACGGCGGTAAGAAAAGTGGGTGGAGAGCTGGGTGACCAATTCTGGCTTCCAGTCCTTAATTAGATGTATCAAACAGAAAAAAAGCGAAAGGATACTACCTCAGTGAGAAAATTGAAAAAAAAGTGTCTATATCAAACGAGTGTGTATACATTGGTATTGGTATCCAGTTTCTTCTGGGTCAAAGCTCCAATTTCCAATCAGCCGGAAAGGTTGCAACAAAATGCGCACGTTTTTCGGGCCATGCAAATTTGGTTTGTTCACGTAACAGCCAAAAGGAACACTTGTGAGCTTACATTCGAATAAACCCAGTTCATTTAATTCGCCAGATTATTATCTGAAAAGGTGTCCCGCATATCATACGGCACAAAAACATCTACATTCTTTACTATTTTTACTGAGATTCCAGATAGTGTATGTCTGTCACACGATAGCCTTTCAAAGAGACATGCGGCCCAATGAAGGTCGCCCATTGAACCCGTTCTTTATGAATGAATCACTACTGAAGACGTCAGAAGCATTAACCGAACCAAAATGAGAAGTCCAATTCAGCATCTGCGCCCCCTACCATGATTGGGATTTAATTTCAGACAAAAATAATGATCACATGTGAAAAAATTTGAAAGAAAAATAGAAAAAAAAGGTGTTTTGCATCGTTCCTGTCCCTGCTTCCCGAGGGTCCGTTTTCCCGTGACAGGATGTTCATGAAATGATTTCGGTGGTTCCACGGATATGGGGCCGGCGAGCACGCACGACCTCCGCAAATCGCACCCGCACATCCAGATCCACGCGCGCTGATTGGCTCCCCCACGGCGCGCGCACCCAGCTTAAGAGAGGTAAAAAAAACCGAAATCCAACACAATTTTTTACTTTCTTAAGGTTATCATACATAATGTTCAAGACCGCCTCTAGATCCTTTTCCTCGTCCCCTAGTGCCGCCTACAAGGTCGCTGTTCTCGGCGCCGGCGGTGGTATTGGCCAGCCATTGTCGCTTTTGATGAAATTGAACCACAAGGTGACCGACTTGGCGCTCTACGACTTGAAGGGTGCCCCTGGTGTGGCCGCTGACGTGTCTCACGTGCCTACCAACTCCACCGTGAAGGGCTACGACCCAGAGGGATTGAAGGATGCCTTGACCGGTGCCGACGTGATTGTGATCCCCGCCGGTGTTCCAAGAAAGCCCGGTATGACCAGAGACGACTTGTTCAACACCAACGCGTCGATTGTGCGTGACTTGGCCAAGGCCGCCGCCGAGTACGCGCCTACCGCCGCGCTCTGTGTCATCTCCAACCCCGTCAACTCGACCGTGCCAATTGTCGCCGAGGTGTACAAGTCCAAGGGCGTGTACAACCCCAAGAAGTTGTTCGGTGTCACCACCTTGGACGTGTTGCGTGCCTCGCGCTTCGTCTCCGAGGTTGCCGGTACCAACCCTGTTGATGAGCAGGTGACCGTCGTTGGCGGTCACTCCGGTATCACGATTGTGCCATTGTTGTCACAGACCAAGCACAAGGACTTGAACGCCGAGACCAGAGACACTTTGATCCACAGAATCCAATTCGGTGGTGACGAGGTTGTCCAGGCCAAGAACGGTGCGGGATCCGCTACCTTGTCCATGGCCCAGGCCGGTGCCAGATTCGCCGGTGCTGTCTTGAACGGTTTGGCTGGTGAGCAGGACATCATCGAGCCATCGTTCGTCGACTCTCCTTTGTTCAAAGACGAGGGTGTCGACTTTTTCTCCTCTAAGGTGACCTTGGGTGTTGAGGGTGTTAAGACCATCCACGCCTTGGGCGAGTTGTCCGGCCACGAGGAGGAGTTGGTCAAGAAGGCCAAGGAGACCTTGATCACTAACATCAAGAAGGGAGTTGACTTTGTCAAGCAGAACCCATAAGCGTGCGCTCTTATTTATAGTTCCAATGAACGCTCTGCCATTGTAATGCTTGTCACATTGTAGATTTCTTCTGAGGAAACACTTTAGCCGTCTTGGCATCAAAAATGGCGGGATCGAATGTCGCTTTCGTGGTCAAATAGAATCAAAATGATGAGGCATTTTGTTTTATCATTGCATCACAAACGCTAAGGTGCAATATCGAGCAAGATCTACTTGATCCTAATCTCCGCTCTCTACCTTCAAGTTGATCTTTCAACAACAATGTGTTTTTGCTGTGGCACTGATATCGGCACGAAACTGACACACAATGTGTGCATGTGCGCTGCTTTCTGTACAACACCCGCATGGTCTCTATCCATTCACGTCATGAAACGAATGGCGTCCATCGTTTCAGGGTGCATTTTGCAGTTTTTTTCTATCATGGCTCGAGTAAGCAGTTCGGCCAACCACGGCGGCTGGGTACATATTCAATCTTCGAAGACTTTCTGATTGGTACGTTTAGGGTAGACCAGAAGATACCTAGAAAATTCATGTATTCTCCCGAAATCAATAAATCGGAAGGGAAATGCGTCCTTGAAACGGCTCAAGTAAGCCCGAGCACATAACAATGAAGCTTCATGTTGCATGAACGATACACATCCATGATGCTTCATCCAATACCACAGGCAACATTCCGAACAGAGACTCTTTGGGTAAAGATTTTCTTCCTTTTGAATTCTCTCAGTAAAATGTCTGACTCAGTCACAATTTTTTCTTCAACTATTTTACACGTGTCAAGCAGTACAAAGTAGTTAGGGGCAAGTAGTTAGGGGGCAATGTAGTTAGGGCAATGTAGTTAGGGCAATGTAGTTAGGGCAATGTAGTTAGGGGGTAATTGAGACTACATTGTTATCAACAACTGTCATGTGCTATCATCATCCACGATACAAGGTGAACAATACTTCTTAACAAAAAAGAACAAAGGGAAGAAAAGACTTAATTCATCTGCTCTGTAAATGAAAAGGGGTAGAATCGGTGGTTTCTATGAATCAGAGTTGCTAGTGCCAATGTAGCCGATCCATGTATCTACTTTCTGTGAAATACAAAACGTGTTGAAGCCTGGTAGTATATATGACTCGAATCAAGAGCATGCAATCAGTCCCTAAAATGACACTGAGATGACTCAACAATGGAGGTACGGTGCCTTTTTGAGAACCGTGTGAAAGTAGCCATTGTTTCAATGTACACTTTACTCACTTTGTCTGCAATTAAGAAACTGTGTTTATAACAATAGGGCTTAACAGTCCAAGTTTTTGGCCTTTTTCTGGCTGAACTATATAAGCAGTCCATTTTTTGTGTAACTAAGCCCTATTCTTATCAAATTTTGTTTTCAGGTCTCCAAATCATTTCTGTCATTCTCTTTTTACTAACATATACAGATAAACTTTACTGATTCCGCCATGCAAAGTGCACCTACGATTGGATACTGTCCTTTTCACTCGGGCTGTTCTCAGGAACACGCCAGGTTGTTGCATGAAGTAAAAATTGCAGAATCAATGATAGTAACGGCTCTTGACCACGGGGATTCCTTGCAGCCTTGGCACGATGCCAAATTGAGACTAAAGTGTGTGGCGGATGATGTTCACAGATCTTGGTCACACATGCATCATTATGAAACCAAGCGGCTCAATGAACGCATCTGGAATTTGGAGGTGCTTGTCATTCCCGTCATTGAGAAAGTCTTGGCTTTTTTTAGTGCATCTCGTTTCTCGCTTGATGAACTTCTCCCATATTACAACTGGGATGGCTATAGTTCAAAGGTGATATCAATCGAAAAGGAAGTTTGTGTACTTAGGAAAGCTTACGTCAGAACAAAGAATAACACCACAATTGACCCAGTACATCTTGCAAGAAAGTACGAAGAATTGCTGATCTTGTTTGAGAGGCTCAGGGTCGCACCAGTGGTTTTATGGACTTCTAAACACGATTTTCACGACATCCACAAACTGTGGAAGAAGTCTCTTCAATTCAGGAAAGAGATTGCAGAGTATTTGAGGCAAATACAAGCCTGAAACGAAAACTTGGTCCTCTAAAATCAGTGACGGGAGGTTTGTTTGAGATTCCGTTACCCTCAGTAGTTTTCTGTTACTTATTGTCTCGAGGGAAAACGATAAGAAGGAAATAAGTAATGTGTTTCAAGACATAGTATACCTAAGTTGCTTGGCCAATGAACTCTTCAGTCATGAAGCGTCGGTGTATGACTTCAGGTATCAAGAATGTGTCCGAATCTCTAACCCAAGAGCAAAATCAAGAGCAAAATCAAGATCTCCAAAATTTGTGGTGTTTGTTAAAATCTCTTCTCGTAATATTATTACCTCCTCCATTATGGAATAAAAAGCATCAAATCTCCGCTTGGCCACATAATTAGCAATAAACTGACTAGTTGGTACTTTTGAATGCACACTGGTCGTTTGGGCACCTTACTCCAAACGCAATCCTAAAGAAGCAACTTGGACAATAAAAATGAAAGAGATTTACTAGCCATTGCGATTTCTGCAGTGAAGCCGGCTGGTTTCAGACTGTGGCACTGTGTCCCTGTGTCCCTGTGTCCCTGTGTCATAAACTTCCATCATGCTTATTCCCAGAATATCGGCTTTGGGCCGGCTGTATCCAGATGAAGGGGAAAGTTTGGGACTGTTCTTGCAGAATCAGCTAAAATGCAGTAACGTCCATTTCGCCGCGAGGAAAAGCTTCACGATGCAAGTGTCTGGCAATTGATTTGCACACATGTTTTTGTGAATCGATAAGAATTGACCCTTCTTGAAAACTCACTGGCTAGCTACAATGAAAAAGACTTCGTTTCGTTTGTGCGTAGTATTTTCAGTCATTGTAATCTTGATACACTTGAAGAGGCATTTGAGTTATGTAATAAGATAGATTGTGGATTGAACCAAGAAGAAATAAAGAGTTATGTTGGAAAATAACAAATCTCAAAAACTCTCATTAATATACGGCAGTGGCTTCTGTCGGGTATGTTGCTGTAGCTACAATCTGTGTGGTCTTTTTTCGAGATTTGTGTCTCTAGGCCAGTGACCCGAGTAATTAGGTATAATGCATACAAAAGTAGTAATTCTCGGTATAATTATACTAGGGGGTGGATAAGTATTAATATGAAATATGAACTTTTGTTTATTTCATAATTACTAATGAATTATCTACATAGTATTTGGCCTCATGAGCTTATCTCAAAGTATATTGGCCTGAAACATGTAGATTTCGATGCCAAGCTTGCCTATTCTTCAAACAAGAAACTATTCTCCACGAATTTTCTTCTTGAGATCTGATCTATAAACTTATTTCGACGTGCCGCGTCCGAGAAAGTTACCTA
The DNA here is from genome assembly GCA_030556465.1 of Metschnikowia picachoensis. NCBI lineage: Eukaryota > Fungi > Ascomycota > Pichiomycetes > Serinales > Metschnikowiaceae > Metschnikowia > Metschnikowia picachoensis. The sequence goes on from JAKTUB010000047.1 coordinate 26,962, forward strand.
GTCTCAAAATCGCATTCGCGTGTGTTCGTGCATCTGATCGCGTCCATATTCTCGTCGTGGAATCCTCTGGCAGTTCGCGTCACGTGTGCGTGGCTGTATGTCTGTGGACTTTTCAGCTGGGCCAAAGAAGGAGTTCTCCTCCTTTGGAGTCAATGCTCTCTCACTCTTGACCACCATACCTAGAAGGTCCTGCATAAAATAGGTATAATTATACCCAATTCGTACCGGGCCGATATAAGTATCGATAATTTGCCAATTACTACTTCCTATAGTAATAACTACGTTATTTAAATATTCATACTGCATACTTACTCGAAGCAGTGGTGTTGAGCAAATTTCGTGCCCGGCGTACGGCACGCGTACGCCGTACCGTACGGAATGTATATGTGCAGGACATAGTTGACTATGTCGTTTATTCCCAGTATCTGGTTCAATACAAGGATACTGTGAATGAATCGAAGCAACCCTTTTCTCCATGGCTTGGAAGATTTCGTTTCGGGAGTCAGACTGATGTCGTGCATTCAGAGCATGAGATTGAGAGGTATCTCAAGGAACCTATCGAAAACCCGCGTCAGGACCCTGTTGCATTCCATAAGACTCGAGAAGCGTCATTCCCAATTATTTTTCGGATCGCCAGGTATTATCTCGCTGCGTCTGCCACGTCTGCACCGGCAGAAGCCTTCTTTTCTCGCATGGGAGATATCAATTACAAGAAGAGAAATAAGCTTCTGCCAATAACGATAAGAATGCTAGCAATTCTCATGTCCCGAGGAATTATTCAAGAAGAAGAAATCCGCAAGACGATGCGGATACTGAGGACGATGTCGATCAGCTTAGCGAACTTACTGAGGACAAGAGGATGCGGGAGTGGAGGATCGGCTCGTTGTCGACGACGCTGAAGATGACGAAGTAACCGTTGATACTTCAACGGCCACTCAAGTCTTCGAAAGTTAGATATGTAAATCTTCTAACTTTTCTGCACTTTAAAGTCAATTTTTTACAAACGATTAGAGTAAATTTTATCTTTCTTGTAGCTATGAAAATTTTAACCAAATATTTGCAGTATCTCCTCTCCTGCATCGTGTTCAGCGTACAGCGTACAACGCGTACGGTACGGGTACGCGTACACGTACAGTCAGTACGCCGATTTGCTCAACACTGCGAAGCACTGCTCTGGGGCTCTGCTCAAATTGCGATACAATGCAACCAAATTCGTATCCTTTAATGGTCGGTGAATCTGCCAATTTCTACAAGAATTGGGTCTTCAGGCCCAACCTGTTACTCAAATTCCCCAGTACCGGGGTCGTTGAGCGTGCAGATAAAGCACCAATCTATCATCACATGACAACTCGATTGCAACCAATAAACGCTAAATTGGCGACACCACTCCTTTTTCAGTATATAAATACCGTAAATCAAACACTTTTCTTGAGCCTTGTAGATTCGCCAAGTTCAAGATGTACGGATTCCTCTGAGCCTTGGTTCAACTATGGGTGTTGCGCTGGCGTTCTTTCTCGTAAATCATATCGATAATACGACATTACGTCATAACAAAGAGCGTATTTATGAATACGAACTACGATCACTGTGGGGCCTTCGTTCGTTAGTGTTCGTATTATCTTTTCGTATTTTTTTTCATTACGTTTTCGTAATGTGTTTGCATAATGTCTGTCCTAGCACAGGCGCTTTGTCGCACATGGCCCCGCCAGCAGAGTCCCTTTTTCAATCTTCGGCGATATAGTCACAAAGAAGAGAAACAAGTTTTTTTCGGCCACGAAGAGAATGTTGGCAGTCGTTAAGGATATGGTAAAAAAAATTAAGGCCTGATGAATCCGAGCTGGGTGTGGATTCTGATGACGAGTACTTTGCTGATGATACAGAGTTGAGTTCACAAATCACTCAAGATATGAATGAACGCGACGATATTGACATGGAAGTTGACTCGAATGAAAATAATTCTGTTTGTATAGTACTTGACAAATGAACACTCTCTTTCTTTGGTATAAAATACCATGGATCTTCACACAGATGGAAAGATGTATTATGATATGCTGAATTTGTGTGTACCATTTTTTAATGAACAATTGTATCAATGAATGAATTGAAAGAATTGAAAAGAATTTCAGACTCGCAGATTCGCCAGAATTTTGTAGCACGCGCCTGTCTCAACTTGAATGTATTTTGCGTAAAATAAAGAATACTAGTTACGCGAAATTATGTTTTCGCATTACGCTTTTACGCTTTCGTATTATCATTCGTGTTGATGATACGTTTTACGATTATGCGATAGTCACAATCACGTAATATGTAAACTTTCGTATTACGCACCGTATTGCGCAACACTGCGCTGCGCATGATGCCGGAAAGATTAGTGGTCTCGAATATCACGTGATGGAGTGTATATCATTTGGACACGAAAGCATAACCTACGGGCAGCGAGATGAGAAAAGACTCTTTCACTAAGCTTTTAAAGAGATTCTTTTAGGGTTTGGCGAAAACTGTGAACTAAGTATCAGGCAGTAGATACTCAAATATACACTCAAACAGAACCACGTTGTTCTCCAATATACACGGTAATATGATTGGTGAGACATCGCTCGGTGCGTGCCGGCGAACCATTTTTTTTTTTTTTTGGCGAGAGCGAGTGAAAATTAAGCTTTCGTGAAAAAAAAAATTAGGAAAAAAGGCGCAATCACGCAACTAAGCCTCTCGCGGGAAGAAAAAAAAAGGAGGGAAAAAAGTCGATCTAACCAATCATGATGAAAATGGTAAAATCAAACGAGTATTATTCAGGCGATATCAGAGGTGTGTCTTGGCAGAAGTTGATATGAGACGCGTCTGGCGCTGACGCGTCCCGGGAAAGTATATCTATAAACAAAAGTAACGTGTTTCCTGTACATAGTGCAACAATGAATGCAGTGACTGATTGTTCACTCGACGCGCGTGTCGGCATAGGAACTCCACAAACGGAATTTTGCAATATACAATATGATGACTAGAGCATTAGCTATGGCTTAAACGTCATATTCGCCTTGGGCTTGTACACATATAGTTTCTTTTGACAATAATGGCTATCTCGAAACCCTCTATTCGCAAGCCCTCACAGCTAAAAATAGCTCACAAAGGGTCTCGCCCAAGACCGCCCCACAGGCGCAATGTCTTGGCGCATGCGCTTCCAGCTCCAGCGCATCCCGGTGCCATATCATGCCCCTTTCAGACACGCAATCAGCATTAGCGAAAACTCGTGGCGCAAATTCGTGAAAAGCGTTCGCCGATGAAACAGAGCCGTGTAAATCAGAGTGTTTCGTAAACACGAATCAAATAAAGTTCAGTGTAGAACATTACTGGCCCCAGTTTTATGACATTGTTGGTCTCAACGAGCGGAAGCGGCCCGCGGCACTCTGGCTTATCATGGCTCTCGTGATAGTACTGAAACTGACTTGGAAATACGAATCTGTGAAAATGATGTCACTGGCATCGTGTTGACAGTGACCCTTTCCTGCTCGTGTACGAAAATTAACAAGTTTCTGCATGTGAAAGCTCCCGCTTGACACAATTACAGATTTTTGTCAGGCACCGAATTGCGTGTGGAGACAGATGGTTCCACCCCGACAAGAGGACATCAATTAGGGTTTGTTAGTAGTGCTCGGCAGCGCCCGCAGGCGCGAAAATACCGACACGGACAAAAGTATACATCGCACAAACAAGAGACATTATAACATTTCGTACTCCTTCTGTGATTTCTTATCCATCAAAGGGAAATTACTTGGATGAGCTTTGAAGTATGTTTTTCGCCCTGTAGTCGTAAAAGTCTCTATTCCCTCCGTTATCTTTTGACCTCAGTGTAACCTCTGTCTTACAGATCGCGGAATGTCGCAGTGCCCTGGCCGGGACAATTTTCTCATTTGGTGTCGTTTTGCACGCAGCGTTTCGCAGCACAAGAATCTTCTTTTTCTTATTTGATACCCACCGCAGTGGCCCATTTTTTTTCCATTCAGACTCATAATATACTGTTGATACAGGTGATTCTTGGATTTTTGCCGTTTTCGTTTATTCAGGGATTTCATTTGGGAAATAGGGCGTTTTCCCACTTTAAACCCCGTCTACCATACATTTCCACGTCGCTGGAAATCACAGAGCTGGCGCCGAGACCTCTAAACAGATCGAGCAAAAAAACGCATCACTCGCCCAGATTGTTGAGAAATTGATTTTTTTTTGAGCTAGCCGCTGTCCCTGCAAAAGACTCAGCAACACAATCCCCGCTTTTGTGGCAGTCCCTCTCGAGTCGTCACACCTCTGCTGCGGGCCCCGTTATGGTACCATGGACAAATATCTTATGAGCCTGCCGACACAGCTCCTGCAAATGTTTGTTAGCGCAGACCACGCTAGCCGTCAGGGGCTTGATGACCACGCAAGCCGTGTGCCAACCCCTGCGAGCCCCACGTACGAAGACGACGACTACGCGCTGGCGTTGCCTGACTTCAGCTACGGTCATACGCCCGCGTTACGAGACCCGCAAGACGTCGAATCCCGCGACACTCCGTTCGTACGTGGCCACCTGAAACACTTCTCCGTGGATGGTTTCTTACAGGCGCCGTTCGCTCTCGGCAACGCGCCGCGACTCGCGTTCCAGCACCTGCGAAATGTGTCGTTGGATGACCAAAACTATCGTCCACAGTTCGTCACGCCAGCCCATCGTAGGGGCCATGCACACCTGGCGTCGCTCACATCAAACCTGGCGGACCCACCCTCGGGCACGTTTCTGCATCTGGTGCTGACGCTGACGTTTGCACTGGCAGATCTGGTGCTGTCCAACAAGCTGCTACTAGAGTCGCCTTACTCGAGTTACGGTGCCTCCACGACACCAGCTCGGCGCAAGATGCTGACATCGCTCTCGCTGCAAAACCTCTACACCACGCCACTCAGGGGTAATTTGGCGCCCTCGCCCAGCATGAAGGTGAGCAAGCTGCTGGTATCGCATCGACGGAACCGACTGCGTGCTGAGCCCGGCCTGGCACTGCTCTTGGCACTGATCGCCAACATGAAAACTGCCCACGCGCAATTTCAACCAAACATGCACACGGCGGCGCAGAACCTGTTAGAGACCGTGGGCGTGACACCTAGCATGGGTCACGTAACCGACTTCGACGACGCAAGCTTGGTCACACCGGCATCGACAGACGCGGCCCTGATGTACTTTAGCCCTATCGCGCAGTCTCGCCACTTCGGTGGCTCCTTAAATGAGCCGGGCTTGGGCTTGGTCAACTACCCGCCGCTTGCCCCCATGCAAGAGCCTCACAACCGGCAGGATTTTCTGTTCAGGCAGGCAAATCTCGCCATGAATGTCCATTCCGGCCTGTTTGATCACCTGGGTAATGGCAACAACACAAGCACAGATACGCCGTTTTCGTCGCACCCCAACCTGATGCTCAGTAGGTCGCATAGTATGCGCAACTTGCATCCGAGCCAGTACTCACAACTGCCGCACATGGCGTCCGAGCCTCCTATGCGCAGCTTCCGTCACGCGGCACCTCAAATCGACTTGCTCCTGCCCGAGATGGGCAGTCCCGCGCGCAGTGGGAACTCGGCGCTAAGGTCGTACCCGGCGTCAATCGACCTTGCCGCGATCACCAAGCTGGGCATGGCTCAGCTGGAGCTGCCTCTGGCCACGTCTCCCCGAAGACTATTGCTGCCGTTGCCCTCTGTGCGGTCCACTTCCAGCATCACGACTCTCTCCACTTCAAAGGGCGTGAGGGGTATGAAGAGAAATATTCGTGAACTGCTGCTGAACCAAAACCTTGCCATCAAGCCCACTCCAGGCTACCCCAGCCCTTCTAAGATCCATGAGACGTCTACCACGGACGAGATTGCCAAGTTTGCCGAGCATATCTTGAATCTGGACATGAAACGGCCCATTGTCATGCACGATGAGCAGGCGGAGCCGGATGACCCGAAGAAGAAACACAAATGTCCCTTGTGTTTTGCGCCATTCCAGCGGCCCGAGCACGTGAAGCGCCATCTCAAGAGCCACACTACGGAGAAGCCATTCCAGTGTGATATGCCCGGCTGTGGCCGCCGCTTCAACCGCAAGGACAACTTAAAGGCTCATTTGAAGAAGATTCACGGCCAGTCCATGTAAGAGGCACCGAATATAGCTAGAGAACGCCTCCACGTTGGAAACTTGCCATTTACATTCAGCACTCAACTTACTGCGAGACGCTGTGTGAGCAGCCCATTCATTTATTTATACGTTCCTGACAGGGCGATGCCAGGTGGCATTGATGCGGGATCATCACTACGGAATAGGGAATCGAAATCACTGCATTAAATCTGTAAAAATTGTTCAAAGGGGCTGTAAACGTGCACGGGTCCGTGAGATATCATAATACAGGGGATCGAAGGTTTTCAGAATCACTACGTTCACCCGAATTAGGCACCTCCGAGTATGACCAAACTCTACTCTAGTTTCCAGGGTATTTTCTCACCACGGCGTCTACTGCGGCACAGTAGGTGGCGATGTTAGAGTCGTTCAAGCCAGCAACATTAACTCTGCCATTCAACGTTCCGTAAATGTGGTGTTCGTCCTGCAACTTCTGGGTCTGTGTAGGAGTTAATCCCGTAAACCAGAACAAGCCATTAGAGTTGACCACGTGATCCCACGACCCGGGGGTCTTGAGCTGGGTGAAATTGTCAAGCACTTTTTGGCGCACGCCCTTGATTCTTTTGGTAACGTCCGAAACGTCCTTGGCCCAGATTTCCCGCAATTCAGGCGTCTCCTGGATAATGGCCGCCACACGTGCACCAAAGGCAGGCGCGAACGAAAACTCAGCCCTAACCAAACGAGTCAATTCGGACCGAATGGTGGCCACGGCCCCCTCGTCCTTGCTGCACACGTGCGTGCACCCGGCTCTCTCCGAGTACAACCCCATGTTTTTCGAGTAACTCTGGCACGCGATAAACTCAAAGCCCTGTTTCCATGCCTCTCTGATGGCCCACGCATCCTCATCGATATCACCGCTGGAGAAGCCCTGGTAGGCAATGTCAAAGAGAGGGAAGAGATTTCTAGCTTTCACAATCTCAAAAATCTGAAGCCATTGCTCTTTTGAGAAGTCGAGCCCCGTTGGGTTGTGGCACACGGCCTGCAAGACAAACACAGATTTGCTGGGCGCCTCCTGCAACGCGGTCAAAACCGACTCAAAGTCCACCGCGTGGGTTTGCGCCGCGTAGTAATTGTAGGTATGGTAATTCAAGCCCGCGTGCTCAATCATGCCCTTGTAGTTCAGCCAGCAAGGGGTGCCCACATGAACATCACGCAAGCCCATTTCCCGGAGCAACTCAAACGCCAAGTGCAACGCCCCGGAACCGGAGATGCTCTGCACAGAGGCGATATTCTTGTGGTTTGCGCCAAAGATCGTCTTTTGCGCCTGCGCAACAAACGCTGGAATCCCCAGCATCTGCGTGTAGCAATGGCCCGGATCGTTTTCGGCCAAGATTTTTTTCGCCGCCTTGACGCTGGGGAAAACGTAGTTGGGATCGCCTTCCTCGGTTTTATACACTCCCACACTGACGTCGATCTTGTGTGGGTTTTGGTCTCGGGCGTAGGCGTTCATGAGCCCGATGATGGGGTCCTCTGGAGACTCGGGAAGAGTGAAAAAAGTCTGTGCCATGGTATTATTCGATGTGTTTTGTTCTGAAACAAAGGTAAACTGGATGAAACTATAAAAGCAACTATTTTTTCGTTTGGTAAAACAACTATGTGAAACAATCGAGACTTGTGTTTGTTAACGAGTGCACTCAAACTTTTTGCACCAGGCGGAATTTTTCCCCAGTTTATAGCTGGCCTCGCCCGTCCATGCATGAAAAGCACTATGGCTGCACAGATGACGCATGCGCGCGCTGCGAACACCCGCGAACACCCTCAGGTTGCGGCAGCCCAAGGCACCCCTGCGAAATCAACTCTTGGCGCCACTCACCATGCGAGAGGTTATTCCGCAAATAACCGTCACCACAGCGCCATACTGTGCCTCCAAAGGTTGCAATTTCTGCTGCACCATCAAAGCCAAAAATCTGGCGTTGTTTACGAGAGTACTCTGCGCGGCGCCCTTTTCTGCCGGCGAGCCCCCATCGAGCGCCTGCTCCAATTGCCGCAAAAACAGCTCCATTTGCGGAAGAAACGTGCGCTCAAAAAGGTCCCCGTGAATCTGAATGATTTCTGTGACAGTGTAGCTTTTGCAAAATACCGCAACTGCAGTGATTTTTTGTAGCAATGTGTTGACATCAACAGACTCGCCAAGCTGCAACATTTTGTGCAAAATCGGTTCTTGAAGTGAATTCGAAACATCGTGGTTTTTCGCAAATGCCTGCAACAACAACAGAAGCACCTCTGCGGATTCATCAATATTGAGCAAGTACAGCCACGCAGCCAGGAAAATCGTGACATCGGCGCCACCTTCCAATACCGCCATCGTCACGAATTTCCGCAAAAACTTCATGTAAATGTAGCCAACCTCCTTGTAATAAGGGAAATTATCCACAATCACTTTCGTATTGTGAAAGAATCGGTCGGTGTTCTCACGCAGGAACAAGTTCACAGCAATGACACGTGTCATGACATTGTTGAAAAAATGATACGCTTGGTAGTACACCACGTCCTCAAATTTGTGACAGAACAAGTTTCTGGCAACCTCATCAATTGGCCTGATTCGGTTAATCTGAGAAATTAATTCTGCCTGTGTTTGCTTACTGCTGACACAATTGCCCAATGAGATCGCGCCCGCAGCAATAAGGAAACTCCATTTCCCGGTCACGTCGCTCACTGTGCGCTGCAAATCATGCCAATTATCATAAGATGGATATGAGTAGATATTACCGCATGTGGCGAAGAGTTTGCGCAAAATATCAACTGCGTGGTCATCGTCCCGAGGCACCTCGATGAACAACTCTCTCATCAACTCCACGGGAAAACCCTCTTTCGAGTCCGGCACGTTTGTGCAATTGTAGAGAAATTCCGCATGCGCAAGAAACGAGTTTGTATCTTTATCACCACTGTCAGGGTCCACCAGATTCAAAAAGCCTTCAGCGATCTCTCTGAACTCCAACTTGGTTACCTTTTCGGGCAAGTATTTCGCATACTCCACCAAAAACTCGAGAACCTCTCCCATCTGAGCGCGTCCATCATGTGTTAACTGATAACAAGAGTGTACATTAAAAACCCAGTCGACGACTTTTTTCTCGTGGAGTTTCGCCAAAAACTCTTTTTTTTCCTCGTCTTCTGCAGAGAAAATAAATTGTTTCACAAACACAAGCATGCGGTCCTGTTCCTCCTCGCCGTCTTCGCCCTCGTCATGATTGATTTGCACCAGAGAAAAACTTGCAAATAACTCCCAGAACATTTCTAATTTTGGCTCCTTTGATAACAAAAATCGCCTGTTCTCGGAGTTATCCGCACTGTAATTTATCAAAACACGCAATGTCTCAAGCGGCAGATATTCGAAAAACTCCACTACTATTGGAATCAAATCTTTCGCGGCCTCAGACAGCCTTATCTCCTCGTCACGTAAATGCGTGCCGAAGTCTTTGAGTGAAGAGCACACATGCTTATCCACCAACAAATCCTGTTTGATTTTCTGCAAATCCCGTTCTGGCAATTTCATCGTGTAGTAACTAGTCAATATGGGGGTATGAATCAGATACGTGTCTGATTTGAAAAATAACGAATTTGCGCGATCTGGGGTTTTCGCGACGGAAACTGTGGGGGGGCCTGCTGCGGAAACAATAAGATTCTGATATTATGGTTATTCTGGGCATAAATGTTCATTTCAGCTATTTTTTCAGTATGGATTGTTTATTCTTATGATTTTGATCAAGATGTATGGGAATTGAGTTTTTACGTCTCTTTTTGGATTTCTTTTGGGTGTTTCAAGATTTTTAATGTGCACAGTGTTGCCTCACTTTATTGCAAGTAACAAACGTCTGGCCCAGATCGAGTGATTCTGAATTGAGGTTTAAAAGAAAGTTTAATTGTGTGACTTGAATTTTGAAGGAGAGATGAAAAGGGTTTTATGTATATTAATGTATAGTTTTGTGGTCAGCAAGATAAGCAATTGGAAGTCCTTAATCATATGTATCAAGCAATGGAGGAACATTTCCCCAAAATGACGAGTTTGAATCTGTACAGAATATAGCCTAGGGCTCCCCTTTCCATACTCGAATGAGCACGGAGAACGAAAAGATAAAGAGCCAAGAGAACTGGGTTTATAAGTCATGATTTGAATAACAGACACAAGCGAATAATCAAAAAAGATACCTTATTAACCGAGACTAGAATTCCATAAGGGACACTTAGCGCACGTGTGCGGAGCTGATCAGAGTTTTCCCTTTCATTGAAATATCGCTAGCCTGGAATTGATGGCTACTGCGTAATCAATCAGATGCATCAAAGCGAAAAGCAATCTCAAGAAATGGCAATAAAGAGACTTTCGAGGCTAAACGCTAAACCCATTTAATAAAAGGCTGTTGCACGTTACGTTATTAGCAAGTCAGTGAGAACCATTCAATGGAAAAGGGATATGATTTGGTACGCTTAAAGACTCCTTAGTAGCCATAGTAGCCAGTAGCATTCCAAGATATGATCTGATCGTTGATGGCGTGAATTGTATTACACGTATGGGCACGTGGCTTGGTGCGCTTGACAAGAATTTCAGAGTTTGAGAAAAGAAAACCATTCTCAAATGAAGACTCGTGGAAATGCTAGGTCTGCGAAAGGTTGCAATCTATTTCATTTTGATCGGTGTATAGAGAATCCAACGGCAAACCCGGGTGAACCTCGATGTTCACTACTTACATTCCCTGGACACTCTGTATCCCCCAAGTCAACGTGGTTCTCCCTTATTTGATTCTATTTCAACACCTCAACACAAAAAGTAATACTCATTCCAATAGATTCCAATCCCTGTAAGATTGCTTCGACACCTGCGGCGCCGCCAAGACTCAAGCCTGCAAGTCCCATGACAACCAGTGTCCTGAAAGCTTCACTTTTACCCATAATACACAAGCTCTCACAAATTTTCAAATAACTTTTCGCCGCTGCGCAAGCCAAGGATAAACCTTACATCGATGCAGATGCTCAAGCTGTAGAGCATGGGTAAGATGTTGAGCAAGTCACGATCACTCTGGTCATTGATCCAGCCCTCGATCATCACAGCATTATTCTCGTGAAGAGCGTAGCTCACAGGAGAATTGTCCAAGATAATCACGTTCTTCAACTCGTCGTCCTTCGGGAAAAAAGTCGAGAGATTCTTGATATACCCGACGCCCTGTCTAAACGTGCAGTCATTTCTGTAATATCGCTTTGCAAATACTTTAGGCAGCTCTCCTGGCGCAGCATTCTTGTAATCGACAATATCGCCTTCCAACCAGTCGATGATCGGATCGGCATATTCCTTGACACTGGCAGTGAAAATCTGGAGCTCGTACCACTTGGAAACCTCCTTCAAAAAGAAATCACAGAACGGCCGCTTGTACACGTGATAAAGCGTGGCGACGTTGTTGACCCGCAACTCGATCATGTGGCTGTTCTCGCCTGACCCAAACAATCTCGGCGCGCCACGCGAGAGCGAGTGGATCAAAGTCTCGTCCAAATCTAGCACCAATACCTTCTTTTTCCGTCTTTTGTCTGGGTTTCGCAGAAGCGGGAATAATCGTGGCGGCGGCGGGAGAATGTATTTAGACGCTGTGGGCGATTTCACGTGATTCGCCATGATCTTCTCTTCTTTTAGCAAAGCGGTTTTTTCGTTGATGTCGTCTGCCAGTGAAGCCGCCGCAGGAAGCCGACTTACATCCTGGTACCTGCTACCAAACATATATGTGAAGGGGAACGAGATCAAGAGCCATAATAGGAAGAAGGGGCGAACCATTAAAGTATGTAGAATTGCCGCCGCCAGGGCCACCATGGCTCGCCATCGCGATGTCTTCTGTATTGTTTCACTTTCCTCGATGATCGGTTCGCATGGTGTGGAAGGGAACTCTGTTGCATATGCTGCTTTTTCATCCTCAACTTTGGTGATCTCTGTATCAAGGGAGGTCGCGTTCGGGTAAAGTGGCTCCAAAGAAACCACGAGTTTTTTTAACGAGTTCATTGCATATTCTGAGAATAGGGGTTGGTTTATGATGTTAGGACAAATGGCCGTGAAAAAAGTCTAGGCTAGAGCGTGAATTGGCACGTTTGTATAAGAAATGCATGCAAATGCGATCGCAGGAGCAACTATGCCGCGGCCCGCTGCTGATGATGATGATGCGCACTGCCCGGTGGGCCAAAATGGAAAAAAGGCAAAACACCGCGCCTGATGCAGTCTTCCCAACGATTACTAGCCAACACAACTCAACAAGAAAACGAGGGGGTTTGGACTAACAGAGTCGAGTTTCGGAAGGGAACACAATTTGGTGATTATCCTGCTCTCAAATGTTTCTCCAATTATTCATGTTTTTCGATTATTTATCAACAACGTTTGAGAGGAATTGCAGCAGCCGCTGACTAAAACGAGCGGTGCACACAGGCTCCCAACGTCGTACCCAGCGGCTGGAGCGGCCCAAACTTCGCGCACTTTTGGGGCCCAACACCCGTCATTTCCCATCAAAATGTGTCAATTGCGTCATTCGCTAAGAAACCTCGCAATGCAGGATTATTAATTGTTCATCAGAGCGATCGACCTTGAAAAGGGTGCAGGTTCGGAATGGAGTAATCGAAGGTTTTTGGAATATCTAAAACGTGAATATCGATACACATCAAATATTTCGTCTGATTTGTCTCGTCATGTAGACGCCATGTTTGAATAAGCCCTTTTGAAAAGATTCCGCAAAGGAAGCAAAGTCTTGGTGTAAATCCCCAGAAGATGGCAATTAGTGTGACCAAATTCATGATGAGTTTTGTATAGAAAGACAGTCAACTCCAGACCGGAGTCATACGCGTCAAAAAGATAAATCAGAAGAAACGGATGAACTCAAAAGGCCCACCACTTGATGCCGCAAAAATGTCCAAGTGGTCACATTTCATGATAAAGCCTTTAGCCGAATATTAGCTAATCGCTCACAATGTCTTCACCATCCATGATTGTGGCATTGATGAAACTCTGGAACATGGCCAGAATCGACGTCGAGTCCACGTTTCTGTTGCCCAAAACAGCACTGGTGAGCCGTTTCATATTCACCATCACGGACATATCGTCTTCTTCGGCTTCCTCATCATTGTAGTCACCGTCATAGGCCGAGTCGGCGTCTCTGCCATCATGCCTCGCATAGTTTCCGCCTGTAGATTCCGCGTTACTGTCTATAGTCTGTTCATCAATCAAGAAATTCGATCCCAAATTCGTCTTGATGAGCCGCATCGACGAAATTCGAGCCCCCTCATCCTCCTCATCACTTTCCTCGCTTTTCTCGTTTCCGGCCTCCTCCGGCTTGATGAGTTTCAATTGGTTAGTATTATAACTTGCACAGTAGCGACACTTCAATCCCATTACGTGATACGCGCAGCTGCTCTTGCCTTTGCAGTCGTTACAGCTAATGATACAACGCCAATTGTCATACGGAGCGGGTAACGGCAGCTGGCGGATCTCCTGGTCCAAAATGCGGAACTGTGTTTCCGTGTTTACCACGGTTTTCTTGCATATAGGGCATTTGTAAGAGTGCTTGATCATCTCGTCATAGCACATCTGGTGGATCAGGTGGCCGCATTTCATGAACACCACCTTGCTCACACTCGTGAAGAGATACTCACTGCAGATTGGACAGTTGCAGTGGGTCGTATTCGACACACATTTATGGTTCTCCTTCAAATCGATCAGAAGGCATATGTTGCATGTATCACAGTGGAAATAGTCCTTCGAGAGGCCCAATCCGAGCCTGCAGATGCCACATTTATCGCAGTGGTAGATGTCTTTGGACGCATCGTTATCGTAGAGAACGCATTTCAAACAGAAGTAGTTGGCCAATTCGTCCTCGCAATGCACACAGTAGTTAGTGTCCGGCACCTGGGGTGTGTTGCATTTCATACACAAGATATGGCGCACAGAAGCACGGGCAAGTTTGTGGTCGTGAACCTCGGCGTCATGACAGAACCTGCAGGGATACCATTTGAGACATGTGGGGCATTCGAGCTTGCAGTTGCGTTGGTAGTGAGGGCATCCTAGGATATCGAGTGGTTCGCTATGAAACGTTGGTTTCGTGTCGGCTTCAGTCAACACAACCTCATCGTCGCCCTCATCCGAGCTTGCAACATCACTAATAGCGCCAACGTCATTGTTTGCACTGTTTTTTGAGCTTAACTTGGCCGAACTGGGATGGATACCCAGCGACTTGTCATGTTCTCCTTCGTGGTCCTGCATTGTACGGCTGGTGTGGTGATATTCGCCAGTTGAGCCTGGCACAACATGCCCCGTTTCGTCAACACCATGCTTCAAGCCTGCCTTGCCGCTGTTTTCTGGTTCTGGATGTAGCTTCTCGTTGATGTATTTGTAGTAGTTTCCCATCATCAATTTTGTCACCAACTTGTTCTTCAGGTGCTGGCTCAAAGCCGCGGCCTGGATCCGCTGAATCTTGCGCCGCAACAAGTCTTCCTTGAAGAAATCATCGAGCGAATCCAAGTGCGTGAGCACCTCGGCCTCCTCATGCGTAAGCTCGTCGACGGTATCTAGATCTGTATTACTACCCGGGTCTGCAATAACGCGGGGAAACCGGGGTTTTTTGGGCCCCCTTAGCGGAGAGTGTGATACCCCGCCTTTAGCCGCCGTCTCGGGGAGCACGAGCTCGCTGATGAACGGCTGCTCGCGGTTTACAATCGCAGCCACACCCACAGGTTCTGTATCGCGCTCAAAATCGTCATTTTCGTCCGATTCCGCCAATTCCTCTTCGCTATCATCAGCAGGGAGAGTCACGGCTTCGTGGATGAGCTCTGTGATGGGCTGGAGCCGCGCAAGCGCCGCCTGGAGCGACTTTCCTGCGCTCAAATCGGTCAAAAACGTGTTCATTTGAATCCGCGTCGCCACCGCAGTCTTGACCGAGTTAACCAAATGCAGCCGCAGCTCAAGCCGTGCCCATGCGTCCAGTCCAGTCGTGGCTTTTTGCACGTATTGTGAGATGTATTTGGTCATTTCTGTGAGGTCAAAAGACGGTGCCGAGAGGCCGCTAAGGTTAGGCAAATTGGGCAAATTGGGCATGTTTGGCATCCCTGGCATCAGAAGACTTCGTAAGTTATCGGTACTGAGATAAGAAGCCAAATTTGGGAGGTTGAATCGACCGATCTGGTCCATTTCTGCGGTCAAGGAGTCCACATCGCTGTCGCTGGCAGACTCGGGCGCGGAATCGGCCATATATGAGCGTTTTTCGCCAAGATTGGGGCTACAGGTAGCCGGCATATGGGAGTTTGATTTCTAGAGGCTCGAAAAGTGGCTTTTTCCTGGTGAATATAGTTTATCACGTTTTCAGTAGTATCGCGAAATCACATGGGACCCGAGGCTCGGCCCAAAACGCCAACCCATACGCGCGTTCAGATAGTGTCATATTTGTAAAACCCAATGAAGTAAATCTGTGAGAGAAAACAGTGAGTGATATTTTCAAAATATTTTTGAGTATGTGGATTTCCAACATTTGATGTTTATTTTTCCCACCAGCAGTTGGTGGCAACATATAGGGCCTGAGGGTCCAATGCCAATGCACCCTAACTCCATGTTGGCGCCGGTCAACGCAACATCGGATAGCTTAAGAAAATTGAATTGGTTGGTGAAGACCGTCAAGAAGGTATACTCTCGAAGACGGCGCGAATTACAGGATGG
Source organism: Metschnikowia picachoensis (assembly GCA_030556465.1). Classification (NCBI taxonomy): domain Eukaryota; kingdom Fungi; phylum Ascomycota; class Pichiomycetes; order Serinales; family Metschnikowiaceae; genus Metschnikowia; species Metschnikowia picachoensis. The sequence goes on from JAKTUB010000047.1 coordinate 42,786, forward strand.
GCTCGCATTACTGACCCTTTTGTTGCGAGAGTTGAAGCGGCAGGTGGGGGAAGTACAGCCATTAGGGCGATGACAACCTAATTATTTCTCATACGCAGCCAAGCCAAGAGATCAACGCAAGGCAAGGCAGCGAAGCTGACTAAGGTTTATATATATTCATGTATAGTTTCTTGGAGAGCTAGGTAAGCAATTCTGGCTCCCAGTCCTTAATCAGATGTAGCAAGCAAAAGAAAAGAAATCAATCGCTGTACATTTCTAGGAGGTACCAGTCGCCCCTTGTCACTGGCCCCAATTGAAGACAAATGCATATATTTTTATTAGTCATGTATTGGTACAATTGCGAGACATGTGTGCCTGAGAGGCAGTGAAGTGAAATCGTTCGTCACGAAATACAAGGAAAATGCAACACGACTTGGGAATGTGTATTTTTCCCTTTTTCTTGAGAAAAAGAGCAAATCGTGTTAGAAGGGAAAAAACTATTTATCTATAGACAAAAAACCTCGCATATGTCTGCTCCAAACAATAAAAACTAACTGTTTTTACAAAGTCATCTCGTCGTCCTCGGTGGCTACATCGTCATCAGATGCATCATTGATCTCCCGACCGGTAATCTCCTCCGCAAGACTGACTTTTTCGAAAACTTTGGTCAAGTCCGAGATATCCGACTCGTCCGTCACGACAGCCCTAGACTTGATCGCCAGCATTTTGATCGTGCTTGGATGTAACCGTTTTCTCTTCTTTGTTACGATATCGGTTACCCGAGAAAAAAGAGCCTCGGAAGGCGCTGACATAGCCGGAATGGCTAAATAGTCTCTCGCGATTCGATATATGATCGGAGCAAATTCTCTCCGGTCTTTGTGATACACCATGATGTTGAGACACTGGCGTGCTCGATTCCCTTCGAGGTAGGCAACAACTTCATGCACATCTTCCGCATCGATCTAGGATTCGAGATAATAGTCAGTATCGCTTTCTTAAACATGACTAGACTGACACAGAGAATTTGCATGGATTACTTTCAATCACTCTCGACCCATACTTGGAATATGTTACCAAATCTTCCTCGAACTCCTCCGCGTAACGGCTGAATACATCATAAAAGTAGGACTCGATTTCATCGACGGCAGACTGGGTCCTGTCTCGCCAAAAGACACACAGCCATGTTCACAATGAAGCCGTCTACAAACGCGGTCAAAATAAAACCTTACCTCGTCAAGAGGCTTAGACCACAAAGAATGCCGCATTGTTCTTTATTTGGATTAAATGGGGGGAAAAACTAGCATCCTTCAGGCTAAAGGCATGACCTCTTCCCCCTTCCCTGCCCTATAAAGCCCGTGAGACCAAATTTTGACAGGGTTACGACCAAGACATTTTTTGAGGCGTCAAGTAATTACTTGTCACGCCCTTTGTTACGCCGTTCACGTAACAAGTAATTACTAGTTACGCCGTGCGCGTGACAAATAATCGTAAGAAAGTGCGGCCAATTTTTTTACGCGTAGTTACGCGCCTACGTGCAACACCACAAAAAACTCAATTCTCACAACACTGACGTGGACTCTGCATATGATCCTGGTGAGAAAATTCATTCTCGAACAGATTCTATTAGATAACATATTTTCTTCTATATATTACTAGGGGTTGCTCAAGATTATCACACACCCGTAAGGAATAGAGACTCTGGGGGCATATCGCGAAGAAAAGCCTGTTACTGCAATTATATTGACATAACTCGCATGCGTTCATTCTTTATTGCAGTTTTTGTAAGATACAGTGGGTAAGCGTTATAACGATCTCCATTATAACGATTAATCGCGTTGTAACGATTGTTTGGGAGTCAAAAATTTTGGTTCCCCATAGTTAAGGGGCAAAATTTCCAGTTTCTCCGATATCGGTAGCTTTTTAGGATATATCGGTTAAAGTGCAAATGCGTTATATCTTGGCGCTTCTCTGTGTGTTCAGCCAGAAAAGCACACCCACGACTCAGCCTTGGCTCTTAACTTAAGATAAGGTCAAAAAACGCGTTTATTTGACGAACAGGTTCGTCTGGGAGTAGAAAAAGTGCTCTCCAATCAAGAAAAATATTTACGCGACGCGCCGCAGTCAACCAAAAGGAAACAAGAAACGCGGTTCAATCAAAGAGAAAGTTAAGATAAGTAATTTTAATAGTTAGACTGTTGAGATGAAACAGCGTCTCATGGAATGAATACTCTGCAAAAGTATCCTTGTGCTTTTATGTTAAGTCGCGTAGTGGAGAGTGGACAATGATCTTACTCATCAAGTCACTGAAGGTTTCAGTAGGGGTAGCTAAGGTGGTTTGAGTAGAAGTAGATCTAGCCTTGATAATAGTATTGTAACTTATAAATCCAATTCCTTAATCAACTTAGTGACCTGAAAGGGAAACTAAGTCCTTCTTATAAACCCGACTTCCCACGTATTACCTCCTAGCACATTCCTGGGTAATTCGTGAGGCTTAAATGTCTAACATACTATTCTTACCGTAGAACACTGTACCCATTGTTCATAGCCGGGAAACAGCCTGCATGTTATCAATCAGGAAGGTATAGGATAATACCTTACTCACCCGGGAAGCCCTAGTCAATACACAAGAGAATGGAGGTTCTTAGCAGCGTCTCAGTCATCACAAATGCAGTATAGATTGTGCGACTAGACCTTCCCTGAACCCCTCTCGTTGAATAGACAGTCGCTATGAGGGGGTTTTGTCCCTAAAACCATCAAAGGGGCGCCCTAAGTAGCGAATCATGATAAGAAGACATTCGTCAATGTTGTGAAGGCAGTCAAATAGAGTATTGAAGCTTGACACTCAATTACGACAGCCGCTATGGCAAACTGCTGGCGACACGCAGGTCTCTCGACTGCACCCGAAATTCCGACATTGGATGTGTCTCATGCAGAAATTTGCAAGTGAGTGTCTAGACTTGTAGCTCGCGGGAAGGTTATGCCAAGCAAGTCTATTGAGTTCTTCTTAACCCTTTTGAAGAGAGAGTGGTCGATAGATGTGATGTCACCATTGAAGAGCGGATAGCAGCCGAATTTGCGCCCAAAAGCGAGCAAAAGGATAAAGATGACCTCGAGGTAGACGAGGTTTATGAGATCGTTCCGAAGATCTCGGACAAGAAAGCTTTGTGTTTGTTAACGGAACTCTTGACTTATTTGGAGCAGCAAGAAGATGAATTTGTCCCTGAGAAACAGGCTCTTTCAGGACTTCTGAGTAGAATTTTTCCAAAAAAACTGGAGCAGCTCCAGCAAAAGCCAATCGAGCATTGGTTTTCGTGCAAAAACTAACCCCACTCAGCCATATACGACTTATCTTAGTTGAATTGTTGAATATATGTTGGTATTTGAGGTCAGTGATCACGTGGGATGCGCACGACCCGGAAAAGAGAGAGGGCGCGGAGTGAAAATCTTTCATCTCATAAGGAGGATGAGAAATTTCCTACTACTTTTTTAAGCGAGATGTAGCATATATTACATACACAAGGTGCAGTAGGCTAGGAGAGATTTTGGCTGAAGCACCTTCCAAACCACAGCACCCAATACTGTAATTACCTGTGTGCAGCGCTTTAACACGCTGTTGCATAAAATTCAACAATATATATCAGTCTTTACAAGCCTCATTTCCACTATATACAGGACGTGACATTTCCTGTAGCGATTTTACACCTATATCGTTAGAAAATGCCCTACGTTTTGACATCGCTATAACGCGTACCCACTGTATATCCATCTCTAGAAAAATATATTATCCATTTGTCCAGCGCATACACAGGGCTGACTTAATAAGATACTACAACACTTTGTTTTCTTCAGACATTGATGCCGTGACCAACGAAGAAGATCACGTTCGACTGACAAATGAAGCCCCTGTAAGAACAGGCGAAGTTCCGAGGGTCGCGACACACGTGCTGGCGCTTAGTGTTTTATTAAATTCCCAAAGCAGGGATATACCTGCATATGCCATCAGCATGCATATGCGTGGCGGTTGACTTTGGTTTTTTTTTTGAAAATGAGAAACTGTACGTACAAACTATATCACCCGTAGACTAGGTTCGTGAAGTTTCCCGCAATGTACTCGGATGAATCGCTCATAAAAGAATATAGTGAGGTACAATGTCAGCGATGAAGACTTTCATTACAGAATCGTTCGGCAACGTACTTTGCGATCCTTTCCGAAAGGCTCTAGTGGGTCAAAGTCACGTGCATACGATATGCTTTTTGCGTTTTTGTACAAATGATGTCCGGTAAGTCATGCCAACAAGCAAACATAGGCTTTCGTGCATATCAAAGACGGCATTTATGTCGCTCTTTCTTGGGGTCTAGATACGCCAGCTCAGGAGGACCAGTCGTCATACGATGATTTAGTGCTGTTAATACTGGTCTGCCATAGGTAAAACAACGCGAAGAAAAGATTCATCGAGAAAAACTGAAAGCATTCTTTTTGTTATATCAAAGGTTGATGACCTTGATCTCCTAAACCAAGCTGCATGTCTGTCACCGGAAATATCAAAGTTTGTATTAGTCATGAATTTGAGTGTCTGTTGCTGAGGGTCTTCGCAGATGCATATATAAATCCGAATAGATTTATGTCCGTGTTTTTGTTTTGAGAAAGCCGAGATTATGAATAATTAGGTGCACTTCATCTAATTCTACACGTTAATTCTATCAAATGGAGATCAAGAGTAGGTAGACAGATCAACAAAATAGGGTCTTTATACCGGAGAACGAGTCATAAGATCTTATGATCTTACTGTTCAACGTGGCGCACAAATAAACGAAAGCGGGTGCGATGCCGCCTTGAAAAGCTGACTTGAAAAGCGAGGTCCAAGAAAAAAATCGAGCGTGAAGTTGCGCCTTTATCGCGACAGTCACAAGCCACATAAAGGAGGCTCATCGTTCTGATGGCATGTCACGTGTGACGCAAAAAAAAAAAAAAACATGTGAAACCTCAAATGTTTTTCCAAATACCCGAGCTACAAGATTGCTCGTGCGTCTGAAAAACAAAAGTCCATCTGTAAGCGCGTAGTCGCCCGACTTTTATAAAGCGGAATTAAGTTAGATCAGTGGGGCCAATGCGTATCTGCAGGAAGAAGCATGTCGTAGAATTGTGAATGTTCTTCGCTCGGTTTCTATTTTTTGTAGAAATGATGTTAATCGTTTAGCGAAGTTTCCCCAGATATTATCTTGCTTTCTGACTATCGACAAATGCAATGCCACTATGTCAACTCTATTGGCCTTATTCCCAATGAACTGATGACCGATAGTCTCTAGTCTGTAGCATCAAAAATGAGAACTCAGATGGCCACTGCAGACAGAGTGCACATAAGCTTAGCCAAGAAACCGTTCGAGAGGTACCATGCAGATTAGTTAGATTTGGCAATGTCAAAGTGGGGCCGCAGTGTCAAAACTCAAGATAAAGGTTTTTCCGAAAGGACCAATGCATGCCACACCATAAGGACTTAGCTGGTATCATCATTCTTGGTAGACTTGAAACCCAGAACGTACAATTATGGCGCACTAAAAAAGAATCGGAAGGCTCAGCAATTCTTTTCACCGACGCGCTCTTTCCCCAGCAGAGTTTTTTATGATCCTGTATAGGTTGAAGATTGAGTTCTATTTACGCCGGAATGCGCCGAGTACATGTAACGCCGTGCGACACACATATGTAACCGGACACTGTTGGTTATGGTTCCATATTGAATATATAGCATTAAATAACCGCATGCAAGCCCAGAGGGTGACAAATTTGGTCACAATGGGCTATTCGCCTTTTGACATTGGCTACGACGCTTTCTACAAGCGTCATTCATACTTTGAGGATAATGCGAGTGTGGGATTTACGACACCAAATGGCCTGCAAGATATATTCGCCCAAGTCACGCCAGTTGAGCATCTGAGGGTCATGGATCTTGCATTCTTAGTCTCCAGCAATACAGGCTGTTGTGCGGAGATTGGCAGATGTGAAACACCCCCAACTCATGTTCAATCGGCAAATTGTGGCCTGCCAGACCCGCCAACATCAACAGATACCAGCACACTTACCTCAGCAAATCTACGGGGAAATGGTACAAGAAACGTGACTGGCGCCCCCGAAGCTAAGGATACTATCGGCAAGAATGATACTAGACAGAGATATAAACCTGGCAGCAGTGAAAACAGCAGTGAATACCTACATGGTGTGCCAGTCAGAATCAAGACCACAAAGAATCTTTGGGGGGATGTGCCCAGATCATTGACACGACAAGCGCCGAAAAACCCCCTGCTTTCCCCACATCATAACAACGCAAGGCCGAAGATTGAAAAGTTGAGTGAGGTACTCAAGAAGATCGGGAAAGTTCTGTCTCCAGGTGAGACTATCTATGCTTGTCCGGTATGCCCAAGTGAACTCACGACCAAAACAAGCTTCCAGGAGCATTTGAAGCCAAATTTGGCCGAACGAACTTTCGAGTTTCATTTGAGCCTGCGGCGGTTCTCATCGCAACAAAGCCCACAAAATCATATCATCCGGCCTTCAAAAGTGTCTCATGAATGTCACATATGTCACAAGGTATTATTTTCCGTTGTGGGTCACAAGATGCATATGGAGTCTCATTCGGGAATCACTTACGAGTGTACGATTTGCAGAAAAGTGCTTCAATCAAAAAATAGCTTTGAGGGACACATGAAAAAACACGTTGAAAATAGGGTTTACGAGTGCCCATTTTGTCTGAAGAAACTCAGATACCAGCTGACGTTGAACGCACATATAAGGATTCACACAGGCGAGAAACCGTATGATTGCCAAATCTGCCACATTAAGACGACCACAGCACAGATCTTGAAGAATCACATGAAAAAGCACATGTGAGTATCTGGATAGCCTGGGGTGTTGGAGTTGCGCCATCTTTGAAAAAGTGGTTTCAGCGGAATGGAAAGGCCTTGATGCTCTGAAATTATCATCGATAGACCAATAATTATTTTTCTTTTTTTCTTTTGAACGCAGTAAGAATAATGATAAATAGTTCTCATGTAATCTAAACAACGCCCGATATAATTGACGAGATGATATTTTTTTGTTGCCGCTATCACCTGCGGGCGACATCCACCCATGGAGGTGAAAATAGACTTGTTTGTTCACTTTTTTGACTCCTTTGCAATTATGTAATTGACCGTTCATAAAGGCGCCGAGTCAGAAGTGGCTTGACACCGTCGAGATCGCACTCACTTTCTTTCATCAAGCACATCAAGCAAAAAAAGGCCACCAATCATGCTCTCGAAGAGTATAAACACAAGAGAAGATAAAGCGAAGTATTAGCTGATCAAAATAGTACCTTTACCACAAAAAACGGCGAGTCAACAGGCTCGATGAAACACATCGCACCGTTGCTATGCGAGTCTTCAATTCGGACAGCGTCTATGCTTTTAGGGAAGGAGAATTAATCCCGAGTGGATTCTATGGCTTGAAAGAAATCAAGATTGGACTTCATCATGTGCGAAAGCGACGTCACAAGGGTTCAGATATCACGGCATCAACAGAAGAGATGCAGGTCTGAGCCTTTGTTTCATAAACCATCTTTCCAGGAAGCTTGTATGCTTTGGGGGAAAGGAATGGAAACGGACGACTTGATTGCGGAGATGTTTCGGCGGAGGCCTTCGGAAAAGAGCATTTACCTGAAACCAGCTAAAAATCAATTTTTTCAGAAAACGTGGAGCCAGTAAGCAAGATTACCCGATTTCCAAATTTCACATGCAGTGATCCATGCCGGCCGCGTATTCTTGCTAGCCATCAAAGTTTAACCAAAAGTGCGGCAAATTTGGCTCGGAACGCGTCGCCATGCGCTTCTTTTCTATATAATTATCTTCATTTTTCTTTTCTGTCCTCTATATTTAAACAATCTCTCAACTTTCCTTTTGAGAGGCCCGAAACTTTAGCCTTTGCTAGTATTTGGCAACTATTGATCTTGTGTGCTACCTAGTTATAGCAACAGTTGCTTTCACTCGGGATCCTTCAGAAACTGTGTCGAATGGCAGCTAAATTCCAGACCGCTATGGGCATGCAAAAACCTTTCAGATCCAATGGTTCCATTATAATTGGGTTATCTCTAAGTCTCGAGTAGCGGGCACACTTTGCTTACCCGCTAAAGTTGATCATGAATGCCAGAGAGCATCTCTCGCTTCCCCAAAGCAAAAAGGAAGCACCCCCGTTGGTGACCCTCAAACGTGACACACCTGCTAAACCCGGGAGATTTCGCAGATTGTGACCCTCAAGAGCGACAATGACCAAAGATTTTGTAGAAGCGACAAGACACAATCTTCGTAATAAATGGTCAGAGACGGATCTGCCTGTACCCGAGAGTGACTCCGAGCCAGGTGAGACATTCCATAGAGGCAATTTGTTAATTTTTTTTGGGTCTGCGTCACCTGAAGATGAATTGGGTGCTGGTAGAACAGTGCAAATACGCCAGAAACCCGTGATTTCGTGACTGATGATGAGGTTGACGACGCTTCATATGCACCATAATTGGTATGTAGTCCTACACAGCGGCAAAAAAGACCCGACGATAGTTTGCCGAGAATTTCATCATTAATGGAAGTCACCGAGACGTCTGCTCTGCACGTGAAAGGCTCGACAAAAATGCGCCCCTCGACAAGTGTGCTCAAAAACCGCAAGATGAATTATTGCCTTTCTGCAAATACAAGCACACATCCCAAAGGAGAATGAGAAAGCATTATGATAGTCACACAGCAGAAAAGGAGAATCTCAGAATGGAAAGAGCACTTTGAACCAAAGCAAGTGGTTTGAGCTCATTCAAAGTGCACGTCTGACACCAATCGACCTCTTTCAGGAGGGTTGATGTGCGGACGATCCGCGAACACAAATTTAGGCTCCACCCGATGCTAATTTCGGACTGATTACCTCAGAGTATGCATCGCATCCGTTCTTAATACCTAAAATATGCTTCTTTTTGCTTGGCTCGCGGAGACGAAATCTATGGCACATTGAGATCACTCAGTGGCACTGAACGTAGTGAAAGCTAAGGTTCATTTCACAATTGTGTGATGGACGCCAAAAGAACAAAACAAAACACACGAAGAGACGAGGATCCTTTCTAGAAGGTTTTCACTGCTCAATTAGCTGGCGAATGCAAAAAGTGAAGCAAATAAGAAGATCAAAACGAGATAAAAAAAAGTTTTTGAGGCGCACGCGTAAGATTTCTCATCAGTAGCATTTTTTTGCAGCCTTTCTTTATACAGGGCTCGTAGTTGTTGTGCGTATAATTCTTAGGTGCATACATCACGTGCGTATTCGCGATAAATGACGTGATGTCTATCTAATAATTACCCTCACTCTCATTGGTTAATGTAGGTGTGAAGCTCATTCTCAATAGTGTTCCGTTAGCGCGTAGAACATGATGTTAACAGAACACAGAACACAGAACTCAAGATCCTTCTTGATAACTCTGGCGACAACTTCACTTACTATCCTCATATTATGTCTGATAGTTCTGACTCTGACGAGTCGGTATCTCCTTCCTTCAAAACTACGGTCGAACCCTTCCGTCAGTTAAGCTTCCAGTTGCAGGTACACCCTGTGAGTTCCTTAGTGTCCTATCCAGGGAAGGTCGATGCTGCGCGAATCGCACCACTACAGTAGTAGTGCTCAGAAGTGCATATGCGTGCCTACAATGCAATGCTGAACAGATCGGCGTACGCGTACGATGTAAGCTGGAATGTCCCGTACTCGTATCCGTATTGTACGCTGTACGCCATTTTGTACGCCAAACTTTATGCAGGAGAGGAAAATGTGTACAAATTTGGTCGATGTCTTTCATAGCTACAAGAAAGAAATGATACATTTAGATCATTTCTCGAGAATCTTTTTTTAATGGCTGAAACATCAGATTACTTAAATACCCACTTTCGGAACCTCGAGTGGCTGTTGAAGTGTCAACGATGACTGGGGTTACAAACTCGTCGACATTGAGGCAATCCTAACTTTTTTCTGCATCCTCTTTATGACCAATACTCTTGTTAGGCTAGATAGTATTGTCTTCAAGTTTCGGACTGTCTTAGAGATTATCCTCTTCCTGAACTAATCCCAAAACACCAATATTGTCAGCATCCAGCTCGTTATTGGCAGTATTTTTCCAGTATTTCTTTCGAATTATAAAATGTGAAGCTCATACGGAAACTCCTCTCTCGACAAAGCGTAAATATCTGAGTATGAGTTTCGAAAATCTTGCGAAATCGACGTCTTCATGGATCAGCCGTGATGACACATTGTATCCTATTTCAAGATTGGTCACGTGACTCACTCATCAACAGATAACGGCTCATCAAATACATCAGCCTCATCTCCACGTATAATGAGTACAGAAGGCGCAACTAAGGCACCAGGCAGCCCGCCCTTACCGATAAAGCATGCTATAGAGAAATCTGTTCTGTTTGTTTTAAAAAATGGCCCATCTTTCGAGGAGAAATTGAGGCAGAACGACGCCAATGGGCAGTTTGCGTTTCTCAAGCCCGATAATCCACACAACGCATACTATAAAAACAAGCTCGAAACAGCTCTGCGCCCGAATTCACGAGAGGATGGAAAAGGCTCAATCAAGGATGGAAATAAGGCCAAAATGTTGCACAAACCTCGAGAATTGTTGTATCTAGCGGACCTCCCGCCGATCTCCAATCATGATCTAGAAATCATCAAGGCCACGGCACTTTATGTGGCATGTAATACAGACAAACACATGGAGGCGTTTCAGAAATTCATATATAAAAGGGGAAGGCGCAATCAGTTTGCGTTTATGAACAAATCACACACTTTGAATGGCATTTTTAAGAGCTATATACGCCAATATCGTGGCATTGTGGAAAAACAAGAAAACTTACCAGATAGTGAGCTGGCTAAGCTCATTGACTCGTATATGGCAACGGAAAAGAATGATTTTTTTGAAATAGCGTATGCACGGGCAGCGTATGAGAAAGGACACAAGATCACGGAGAAATCCAGGGAACAAGACATCAAAAAAAGGCAATTGCACTATGCGTCGATTGACTGGCAGGACTTTACATTTGCCAGCAAAATAAAATTCGATGCCATAGATGAAGTATCGGAATTGCCTTTGCCCATGCTGCTTGAAAGTGTGGTCTACAGATCGCTAGAGGCGAAGAGTAAACAGCTAGAGCTTGGGATTGGCGAGAAAGTCGCAGAGAAAGATGTCGGAAAATCAGAAACACGGCGAAACGAGCCCACGCCAAAAGGCGACTCGCCAGAAGAGAAAACCCACGTTCCGTTGAATGTACCAAAGGGAATGAAGATCAAAGCTGCAGGCGAATCTCGACTCAAGAGAAAGGCCCAGGAGAAACAAGGTAAGAACAGTATACGATGCCCCATCACAGGAGAATTGGTGCCCACAGACCAGTTTGACACACACTTAAAGACGCTTCTTCGGGACCCGCGCTACAAAGAGCAGCAGGAGAATTTTGTACGTAAAAACTTCACCTATTCGTCGAACCTTACCACGGACCAGGTATTCGACAATATCAAGCGGCTTGTGAGGAAAAGGGATCAGTCTGAAGAGGAAGAGGCAACGGAAAGAAAGCGGATCAACTTGGGCTAGTGGTTTCTGCGTATACATGGAATGAGGGGCTTTTGTTATTTTTTATGGGTATTTCATGGGGGAGCTATATGTGGTGTTATCAAATAGATATGGAAATGTGTCAATATTAGGCGGCAAGCAGAACAGGCCGATCTTGAGGACTTGAAAGCTTATTCTGAGGTTCTTTTTTCTTTTTTGGGAATAATGATGTTCCACTTCTAACGAAGAGATTCAGGATAGCTCCACGTTTTCTTCCCGAAGTTTTTGTGACTCTGAAAATCAACCGTGGGAAACATTTTCTTGTAATACATATGCTCTCGATTTTTGACAGATCTAAACAATATTCAAACTATATTTCATGCTGGTGAATGTCAAATGCAGCTAAGTTTCTCTCTCTTTCCATCACATGACCAGATAGAGTCCTGGCATTTCCTTCCTACGAAATTTTCGTGTCTTTTATCAGAAGTATCAAGCAAAAAAAAAAGAAAAAAAAATTAAAAAAAATAAGTATAATGAAGAAGAAACCCACCCGCAAAAGGGTGATGGCGCTGAAACCTTCAATGCAAGCGCCTAGGCACTCATACAGCGCCATTTATCTGAAAGAAATCAATAGCTTGATACATCTAATTAAGGTCAGGGAGCCAGAATTGCTTACCTAGCTCTCCACAAAACTATATGTGAATATATATAAAACCCTAGTCAGCTTCGCTGCCTTGCCTTGCGTTGATATCTTGGCTTGGCTGCGTATGAGAAATAATTAGGTTGTCATCGCCCTAATTGCTCTCCTTGTAGACTGGTATTTTTTTATATGAGGATAGGTTTCTTGCTTCGGAATCCTTTTCAAAATATAGGCTTCGACCGACTGAAATGATTTCGAAAAAAATACTAGAATATGGTAGAAAGTACCTCACAATGGGATGGCCAAGAACACCAAAATAGAAGAAGTATGCTTACGTAGCAAACCCGTCAGAATCGAATAATAGGCCCCTCTGCGGCATGTAGTTCGACCTACACATAACCCCTCACCGATGCCTGGGGTTTGGGAGCCACGCTCCTCTCAGGCACATATGTCTCGCGATTGTGTCCCTTATATATACAGTGGGTACGCGTTATAACGATGTCAAAGTGTAGAGCATTTTCTAACGATATAGGTGTGAAATCGTTATAGGAATTTTCACGTCCTGTATGTAATGAAAATGAGGCTTAAAAAATCTGATATATAATGAACAATTCAACTAAGATATGTCATATGAAGCTGAGTGGGTTTCATTTTTGCACGGAAACCAATGCTCGATTGGCTTTTGCTTGAGCCGCTCCAGTCTTTTTTGAAAAATTCTACTCTGAAGTCCTGAAAGAGCCTGTTTTTCAGGGACAAAATCATCTTCTTGCTGCTCCAAATAAGTCAAGAGTTCCGTCAACAAACATAAAGCTTTCTTGTCCGAGATTTTTGGAATGATCTCATAAACTTCGTCTACCTCGAAATTATCTTCATCCTTTTGCTCACTTTCGGGCGCAAAATCGGCTGCTATCTGCTCTTCAGTGGTGACATCACATCTATCGACAACTCTCTCTTCAACAGGGTTAGAAAAGAACTCAATGACGTGCTTGGCAGAACCTTCCCCCGAGCTACAATTCTAGACACCCATTTGCAAACTTCTGCATGAGACACATCCAATGTCGGAATTTCGGGTGGAGTCGAGAGACCTACTTGTCGCCAGCAGTTTGCCAGAGTGGCTGTCGTAAATGATCTCCAAGCTTCAATACTCCATTTGACTGCGTTCACAACATCTTCTTATCATGATTCGCTACTTAGGGCGCCCCTTTGATGGTTTTAGGGACAAAAACCCCTCATAGGGACTGTCTTTGTTCCTTTTGGTTGACTGCGGCGCGTCGCGTAAATATTTTTCTCTTTTTAAGCGAGATATAGCATAGATTACATACACAAGGTGCAGTAGGCTAGGAGAGATCTTGGCTG
>JAKTUB010000048.1:0-11772 GCA_030556465.1 Metschnikowia picachoensis
ACCTACAAGGCGCACACAGCGTTTTCAAGTCGATACGTGACAGATCAGCCTTTGAAGCAGGCTCTTGTGCAGAACCATAGATCATTCCAATTGAGGTCGCAGACTCCGTCAAAGTCTATTTTTCAAAACCCGGCGTTAATGAGGTTGGCTTCTTCGTTTGAACGAAATGCAGTCCAATTTCCCTGTTTTTCGAGAGTGCTGTCATGCGGGTATCAGGTGCCCTTAGTGAGAGCTTCAACTGGCGTTTGACGGGAACTCACCAGATAAAAGGCGAGATCGTCATGAAATCGTCAGAACTGGAAGGGATCCAACTGGTCTTTGAGCTCATTCTTACACTTTGAATGAGCGCTGGCGACAGCTTCATCAAGTTCAGTCAAAAAAGATTAGAGATTACTCGTAAAATTTCTGTGAAGTAGAGTCAGTCATAAGAGAGAAGAGTAGTTGCTTGATTTCCTTCTCAATGAGACAGGGAATTAAGGGGTCGTGGCCGGCGTATCTTTCCTTTGGTTGCGACATGACCGGGAAAGTGCGTTGGTTACGGGGGTTCTGGGGGAGGGGTCCGGGGGTTTGCTGGGTGTCCTCTGACCCCCAGCCGGTTGCCGACGAGGCAGAGGGGGTCTAACCTGTACCTCCCGCCGGCCCGGTACCCCAAAATCAAAAAAGGACCAGAATCCTTTCTTCCTTATATCCGTGGATAGCGTTTTAAAAGAATACAAGAGGGGAATTCACAATTGATAACTGAGCGCCAAGTACCACCTCACACCCAGTAAATACCCAGTGCTGTCGTATCATATAGGGCTGGTTGCACCCCGATTGGAAGATGACTAATACATCTTGCAAAATGCATTACCCGCAATCCCAAAAGGTTAGGCGCACGCGCATACAGAGTTTTCATTAGGGCCAATGAGTATTTAAACATATTACAGAGTGGTGCACAAAGAGCCATTCTGAGTCATATTGCATATCCCACCATTGGAATTGCGCCCACTTAGCTGCAGTCTTCCCATATTGCCATGAATTGTGCGCTTTCACACATCACTTACGCAGCATGTATACCATTGCATACACGTATTACTGCATAATATACTCGATGGTATTTGGTCTTCACCCCTTTGGTGGGTAGGTGCATGGGTGAATTTTGAGCAGGGACGTCAAACGCACGAGCTGCAGAATTTCTGTGCGAGATGCATACTTTCTGTCATATAAGCAGAAAAAGCAACGAAACCGCGGGTGCTGGGTTTTATTGTAATTCTAAGATTAGGGGCACACAAGTGTCTAGATTCTTAGGAAGTCAATACTCAAACGTCTTAGCGTCTTAGTAGTATTAGGTAGGCTTCGTTGCGAGTTGAATTATCGTCTTAGGGCGTCTTAGGGCGTCACTTTCTTCAAAAATTTGGCAAGGTGGCAACGTAGGTTATTTCGCGCCATGGTGGATGAGAGGTACATGAAATTCTTGCACATAGCCTATTCTGATGCCTATAAGTGGGCACCCTATTTGTTGCGGTCCCTATGTTACTTGCTCTTTCAATATATATGCGCATTTTCAGCATAAAAACAGACTCTGACTAGTCAATAGTCAATGATCCATTGTAGTGTGCCAAAAAAGAACTGGACGGGCCGTAAAAAGTGTGTGGTGTTTTAACACATACTATATGCACACGGAGACCAGGTTCGTGGCACAGTGCCCTCACCATTATCTTGATGAGCGCGGGTGCACTATGGTGCCTCCATGGCTGTCGAAAAATTCAAGACCTCCATCACGTTTCAAAGATGTGGTTCTCGCAAACGAAACAATCGGAACAAACCAGTGTAAAGTTTTGTCGGGTTTCCACAATGTGGAATGATTTCTTTTTTTAGGAGCGGTCCGAAAGCGATGCGAGCAAAGTTACCCGAATGACGTAACGCACGGTAACTAGCTGCGAAAAAAGGGATAAAAATTGAAAAAAAGCTCAGCAACAGGCAGACAAAGCCTTCAGTAAGGTGACACTTGCTTATACATCCCAATCATTATTTATTTTCAGTCCAAGAATATAAGAACAAAAGAAAAGAAAAGAAAATAGAAAGAAAGAAAGAAAGAAAGAAAGAAAGAAAGAAAGAAAGAAAGAAAGAAAGAAAGAAAGAAAGAAAGAAAGAAAGAAAGAAAGAAAGAAAGAAAGAAAGAAAGAAAGAAAGAAAGAAAGAAAGAAAGAAAGAAAGAAAGAAAGGTTATAAAGGTTATAAAGTCTTGGGCTATCTTCAAAGCTTTGACTATGAAGGGAACCTGACATGATCGCCAATATGTCGTGCCCGGTCTCACTTGACAAACCATGGCTGCCTCCTCCAGGGCATCAGATATTTCTGAAGAATTTCTGTCCGCAAAAAAGCAAAAAACATTTAACACTTTCGAGATAGCAGAATTTAAGCTCACACCTACATGAATCCTCGGTCTAAACCGTGTACCCGTTGTGGCAAATATGTCTCTCGCTTGAGATATGTTAAACCTACATGCCTCCCTCATCAACAAATAACGTCTCATAAAGAATTTTTCCACATCTTTCGAAATACTGGCCTTTTTAATGTCGTTTGCGACAATCAGTCTCCTTTTCGGTGATTCTTTTTCCAATTTGAGAGAAGAGCGACTCCGAAGGCGCTGACGTTGCTGTCATGGTCAAGTATTCCTTTGCGATTCGACTCATAATTGGGTGTGTGGGCATGTGGTCTTATCCGCTGTACTAATGAAAAGGCTCTTCAAAGTGTTTAAAGTTAGCGCCTAACCATGAACTGAATAAAAAGTTCTAACCTTCCTCGCAAAGATTTTGATGACTTCCAAAGAGGAAACGTAGGCTGTAGGACCATCACAATTTCTGGGAAGCAAGAAAATTTGTCGCGATATATTCGAGCAAGCTACATGAAAGAAAAAAAATGTCCGAAACTGATCTTACATCAGAAAAGGTCCCTTAAGAACTTTGAGTCTACTTCTAGATTGGGCCGAAGATGTGTTTGAGACGTTTCAGAAAGATTCGATGTCGTATATTCTGAGATGTCTCTATTGCCCAAGCAAATTGCGCGCTCGGTCACCAAAGAAAACGTATTATTCTTTTCCCTTCGAAGATGGCTTTCCGGATAGCTTTTGAGCTTCAAACAAGCTTCAAAAATGACACTTTTTTTTTGCTTAATCGACTTTGCGAGGCTTCGAGTAATTTTCATAACGTGCGTAATGCGTAGTGAACACTTTGTTCTGACGTTGACATGGAGCAAAAGGTAATTATGCGCAACACTGCAATGCGAGGTACTGACTTTGGGCCAGGAAAACTAACCACAAGAGGGAATATGAGTCTGAACCTAACCTGAAGTGTAAAAAACAGGAGGAAAGCAAAAAGAGAATAATTCTTAAACAGCTTAGTACTTTGAATGGACCATCTATTCAGAAATAGTAACCCGAGCTGATATGCACAATCTGGCGGCTCTATCTCTATTTCTGTAACGTTGACCGCTCGCGCGGATGATACGGTGTGCTCGGACGCAACACCTCCTCATGTGGTCACTCCCTTTCTGGGAAGGCCCTCATCCGTGAGGAGATTCGCTCTTGGTCATACACAAGGAAAAGGAGATACCCTGACAAAACAGTGTCACCACGTGTTATTGGCTTTTATGACTGAGTCTAAGAAAATTTCAATCATATACTGTATTACTAGTTCGGGCCTCTTAGGCAAAAGCTTTAGGCTGAGCAATCATTAATTGCCCGAATGCCAAGCCGCTATTCTCAGGTGGTCATCTCGAGCAAATCCTTCTTGCTACGTTGAAATGAGCCGCCCCCTGCGCGCAATTCAAAGCCCTGCTGCCAGAGTGCACTCTCGAGCGGTACTACAAAAGCGCAATTGTAATCAAAATGCGCCTGGCCGTGATGATTTGGGAGATGGTTACCAGGCATATACAATATATAGCTAGTAGGACCAAACATCCGTTATCTTTTGAAAGAAGCCTTCCCATACCATGACTATTTATATAAACGTTTGTAGTATCTGAGAATTGCAGCAGCAGAGGGCTCTGCATCGGATCATCGATTGTCCTGGAATCCTTGAGAGCAATGAGGCAATTCAATTGCGCGGGATGTACGGGCCTGGTCGGCTTGATTCTGCACCCCGGCAGTCCTACTCCTCTGATCACCTGGATTACTCATTGTCATCATTTTGAAATCTGGTGATAACCCATAGTCTCCGGCCCCTCCAGATCTAAACTCCACGCGCTGAAACTGGCTTAGTATATGTGTATATATATGTATGCTTATGCCTTTGTTTAGGCGCACTTTTGTCTCATACTTGTATCTGAAAGATTGTCAGGCTAGCCCTAAATATGCGTCTTGATATGTATTTTTTTTTTCTCGCTTTTGCCTACTCATTCTCGCTTACCACCTTACACAGTCCCTCGAGATCTGACCCTGTGGAGTCACAGGGGGAAATTTTCTGATCACCTTTTCTTTCACATTTTTCACATTATAAGCCTTTCATAATCGCTCACTCTCGTCCAACTCTTTCCACTAGCATTTCCCGTCATACCCCACGCAGAACTCCGCCCGCTTATGAGGCCTCAATGGACCCTCTCCACCACCCATTGAACGCTCAAGCAGCGCTGCCCGAAACGGCCTCGTCCCTGCATTTGTTCCTGACATATACTTCGCTGGCGGGCCACGACCTTGGCCTGTTGCCACCGTCGCCCCATATACTTACACTTTCGTCATACGCATATTCCGGCCCGGACCTGGCCATCGCATTCTCGCACGACCCATCTTCGCAAGGTCTTGCCGGGTTTACTAATGAACATAGACACCATACTGAAAATTGCCAAAATGGACAAGTCAAGCGAACTGGCCAGAATGTGGGCTCTGCGCTCGGTCCACCGCTTGCCGTGACCGTATCGTCGAAGCTGTCGCTGCGCCAGGAAGCTGCTTCATCCACGCATCAAGAATCTCCTCTATCCATGCATCAGGCGCTCAAGGGCACGTCTCAAATGCCGCCAAATTACGAAAACTCTCGCGCCGGTGCAATGCCATTTTCAAGCCACAACTTGAGCAACGAAAATGCCCCTTTCACACGTAAACCGGCCACCTCGCACGGTTTGAGTTTTCCGACCGGGTCAAACTTCAATGCCTACCAGCATCCTTCGCCTATGGCTTCGCGCTCGGTCCAGGGCAGCCCTCAGTGCGATAACCGCTCCTTTGACCAATATAAGGCACACTTCGCCACACCCCACAATGACCTGCCCGTGCCACACGTGATGCACGTGTCAGGCCAAGGCGAGACTCCACACATGGCGGCAATGGCATCGGCGCGGCTCCAGAACATGCAGAACAGGGTGGAACAATCACCCGCCACAGGACTGTCGGCGTCTAGCCTGTCTGGGACCACGCTTCAAGGCTCGGATCCGCCGAAGAAAAAGCATCGTGCGGATACACAGCAAGGGACGGAGCGGCATTTGGTAGCTTTGGCTGGCGCAGTGTGTGCCGCCGGCCTTGCTGAAAGTGCAGCCAAAGTGCGTACCATGGCCAGCGACGCAGGAAGGTTAAAAGACGATCCGCTTTTTGGGCAGCTTTGCAACTCGAAGGACCTCAAGCAGGAGCGCCACCACCAGATTTTTGCCTTGGCATGGCTCTCGCAGGCTTGCGAGCCCGCGCCCGCGGCCGTGGTGCCGCGTAACAGAATTTACGCCCGCTACGTACAGATGTGTGGTGAATACACGCTCGACCCGCTTATGCCGGCAGCTTTCGGGCGGCTTGTGCGCTTGCTGTTTCCCAACTTGACCACACGGCGCTTGGGCATGCGTGGCAAGCTGAAGTACCACTATTGTGGGATCAAGTTGCGTGGGGATCACCTATCACAGGCCGCATCGCCGCTTTCAGCGTACTCGTCGGTAATGGGGTCGCCGGCGTCGAACTGTCACACGCCGCTGCAAACAGAGAGCCCTGTGGTGGTACAGAAGCCGACGTTTGCCACGTTTTCCACGCCCGTGAGTGTCACTTCTGTGCAGGACCATTTCTTGGTCAATGACTACAAGTATATCCCCAGTCTCTACGGGATGGTGGAGCAGTCGATTGCCCATGACCACGAGCACAACGGGCTCACTTTGCCGTCGATCCATGCATTCTTACCCAAGGGCCTCGACTTCGACCCAGACATCGCCGATACCCTAAGTGCACTCGTTAAGATTCAGTGCACGGCGATGTTCGAGCTGATCCGGTACATGAAGCCTGCCGACTTGTTTCGCGCCTTGGTTCCGCTGCAGGCGTTTGTAAGCGGACCGCTGTTCAAGCTTTTAAACTTGGGAAATGCGGTCGAATGGGCCAGTGAATGTGACTCGGCTATGTATCGCGCTATGATCAAAATGTTGAGCCGGTTGCATTTAAAAGGCGCCAGCAAGGAAATCGTGGCAATTTTGCGTGAGATTTGCCTGGGGTTTGTGGCCAAACTCGCAGCGGCGTTGGATGACCGATTCTCGCTGACTTTCAAGGCCATGAAGCTCAAGCTTGCACGTCAGTTCATCAAGCTAGTCAGCAGGCTATTGCGGTGCATCGAGACGGGGTTACGTGCGTCGATTGTGCTTGCCAATGGCAACGACAGGAACAACATGCTCCAGGACTGGGTGAAATTGGATTTCTCCGACACCGTCTTGAGAGAGATCCCGTGCAATCCCAACACGGCACAGTCTATCATCCATATCTTGGAGCATCAAGTTGTGCAGCTTCTTCAAGAGCTACCACAAGAAGGCGCAGTTTTGGCGAGCTACGCCTCTTTCCTCTTTGAACTTCCCGCATTCTTCCCCAAAGTCAACCCGTGGCTTTTCTCTCTCCTTTTGTCAAACTTACTCACCAGCTTCATCCGTGAGATGAGCATGGTCGGGTCCCGAAGCTTCAAGCTTTGGTGGATCGTGGGCTGCTGGATCAACGAGTACATGGCATGGAGCTTCGAGTTGGGTGGCTATCTCCACAATGAATTTTGCCCGCCGCACGACGAGAGCGCCGTGGGCTTTGATTTGGGCATTGGCCTCGGCGCGAATATCAGCGCCAACACAGACTTCAACGGGCACGAGAAACTGGTCTCCTCAGTGGATCTCTTGGGCGAGGAACATGACCCACTCCAATAAAACTAAAAACTAAATTGCATACAAGCAGACCCAGTCTGCCAAAACAAAAAAACATACATACATTATATCATATCATCTCTATAGCATTGGCACAAAAAATAATATATATATTTCAAACTGCGACAAAACTGTGTATGTAAAGATAGGCAAGCCGTGGCAGGAGAATAAAGACGATGTCTCGACCTTGGGACTTGAACACTTCAAACTGCTCGAGTTGATGAAGACGTCCGATACCTATCTATTTTATTAACGTTTTCAACATATGCTAATCATAAACAAGACTCACATCTGCTTACGGTATACAGTGGTTCCTTTTTCACCAGGCAAAAGAGTCCTGGTCCTCTGCTAGGAAACGGACGACAGAATGCTGGAGAGCTATAATAATAGGTATCGCTTATTTGGGAGTAAATAACCGAAAAAACAACAAATTCGCAGAAAGATTAATCTCGGCAGAGCAATTTAGATGGGAAGTCTAAATCGAACGTTTTACTTGACTCTGATATCTCGCGGATTTGATCCCCAGGTCCTTGAACCACCGCTTGTACTCCGAGATGAACAGGTGATGTCTTTCATTTTAAGAACATACTAGTCTCGCTGAGAATGCTTAAGCCTCGAAAGGTTCCTTTGTGAAGCCTCACCTGCCCCCAAAGCATGGCTCGGGAAGATGCACGCAAATGAGTTGAGAAGCTGTACTGTAATGCACACACAGCTCCTTTGTGACCACATGCGGCGGACAAAAAAAGGTCATATGGCATGGAAGCATGCGGATGATGAGTAATCCTTTGGTCATTTGTGAGATTACACGACTGATCTAAGGCCCGAACTCCACAAGAGCTCTCCGGCAGAAGATAGCATACTCCTGTGTGAAAGCCATGCATTGTCGTTTTTGTTTCTCTGGTGAGCCTCTGTGATCCTCATCGTCTTATCGTGTTGGGCTGTAGTCTTTGGCAAATATTTGACATTACGGGAGTAGTCTGACACACACGGACGTCTTAGTACGGGCATCGTTTCACACGCCAGTGCGTGCTTTTTTGTCTTCGCGTATACGAAGCAGAGTGCCATTCGTGAAGCCATCTTGCTCCAGTAATTTTAGACCGCGATGCACCGGAATCATTCGTAAATGAGCATGTGATAACACGGACGCGGACTTGATGCTCTCAGATATATGAAGCCACCCTGGCCTTGCTAAAGTACGTACCAATTGCAAGTCTGGATCTAAACGACAGACATTGTACGGCATGCCGCGGCAATTGCACTTCGAAACGCCCCGCGGCATCAATCACACATCATTCAAAGCCACGCAAAGAGCGCCCTTGTGGTGGCCGTTGTAGTGGCGCACGGTCTCGCTATTGGACAAATCCCAGAGACGCATGTAATGGTCCAGGCACGCTGTGACCAAGTATGCGCTGTCGGCACTGAAGGCACAATCCCACACCCAGCGCTGGTGGCCCTGCAAGGTGGTCTCCAAAGCGAAATTGTCGTCAGTCAGCCAAATCCGCGCTGTGTGGTCCGCGGAGCACGTGGCCAAATGCTTCATGTCCGTCAGCAAGACCACACGCGTAATATACTTCAGGTGCGAGCGAAACTTCGTGGCGGGCGTAAGCAGCGTCACGTCTCCCTGGTTCTGCATCTTCCACACGTAGCAGTTACCCTTATTATTGCCGGCAACAAGCATGCTGCCGTCGCTGGCGACCGAAAGCGAGTTTATCGGCACATCGTCCTCCGGAATCAAGTGATGCGTGCACTGATTTTCGCCAAGGTCCCAGATGCGAATGTTGCCGTCATGGTCACACAGAATTAGCTCGCCCTGGTTCGGGTGGATCACCACCTCGTTCACGGCACAATGGTGTCGGTAGTTACGCTGTACCGACGGTGAGCGCACGTCCCACACCTTGACCGTGCCGTCTTCCAGCAGCAGCACCATCCAGCGGTTGTCAGCCTGGAACGCGAGCGACGTCACGTTGCCCTTGTGGCCCTCGAACGTCATTGCCGGACTCTGACTGCTGGCGGCGCCGGAATTTGTTCCCTGAGAGCCGCTCGGACCCGCGCTTGACGACACGCTGGGCCCGGAATTGCCTGTTTGGCGGATATCGTAAAGCCGCACGTATAAGTTGCCTGCGGCGGCCAAAAAGCGCTTATCGGACGTGATTTCGAGCCGATTGACCTGCGAGTCCGTATGCTGGATCGTGCGCGAGCACACCCCTGTGAGAGCATCCCAGAAACGGATCGTGTGATCGAAGCCGGCGGATGCAAGTATTACCGACATGACGAGGCGGGGTTTCTAGTATGAAATGCTGGAAAAAATGCGGGATTTGGGCACTGAAGGCCGTTTTTGTTGGGTATTATAAAGCTAACCTGGACGAGGTTTGGTGCGTCTCAGTCTTGAGTAAGGTTGTGCGAAGCTAGTTGACTGATTGCACAGGTGACCTTGAGAGGTTCGAGTTAATGCGAGCAGGAATGTACAAATGATTTCAAGGATGGTTTTTTTTAGTTTTCAGAATACTGCCAGCATATCTCAGTGCTAAAGATATGGTTCACTTCGAAACAACGTCATAAAATCTGATAAGTGTAACTGATTGGGCCTTTTCTCAAGGTCCTGGGGAGGAATGTATTCGCAGCATTAGAAAATAACGAATATATGAGTTACCTTTCTTACCATAATAGTCCCCGTGAAAAGATTTGAATTCTGTAAAAATAGAAGTCTTTACATGTCTATGTTGAAAAAGGCCTCTTTTTCTTATCATGATATGATTTTTAACATTTCATGTGGAGAGCTAGGTAAGCAATTCTGGCTCCCAGTCCTTAATCATATGTAACTCTATAAAGCAAAAAAAAAAAAAAAAAAAAAAAAAAAAAAAAAAAAAAAATAGACCACAGAGTAACTATCTCCTTCTCGAAGCCTTCCAACATTGTAAAAAGGGGTTTGGTGATTGATAGGTGCCAAAAGAGACAGTTGCAATCTAAAGAAGCCAAAAGGTATGCGAGCAACCAGAGCCTTTTTGCTCTCTTGCAATAAATCTACGAACAACAGAGTATAGCTTTTAGTTGCCAAGTTCGTTTTTGTTCGATCCATTCAAAAAGTTATTACTTCGGACACGGCTTTGAGTTGGCACGAAATTCTTAAGTAAAGAGAATATCCAGTCGTTAGTAGCAAAACAATTCCTTATAAATAAGCAGACTATAGGAGAAACAATAAAAAGAAAAATGATATCGACCCAAATGTTCAAGTGTAGTTACTCTGACGGTGTCCAAACGATCCTACTGCAAAGATTGTGCAAGAAGCATGTGGACTTGCCCGAGTATAAAAGTAAACGCGTTTTCTTTTTTGAACAGTAATTGAGTTTCCGTTTCGCTTGGTCTTTTTTTTGTTTTTGTTTTGATTGATACATCTGATTAAGGACTGGGTGCCAGAATTACTTACCTAGCTCTCCACAAAACACACTCAACGGAAAATGAGAAACTTGTCGCTCTGGACTTTGTGATGAAGACATGCTCTTTTCCTCGATCTGTGGGCTATGGTCTTTTCGGATGTAATACCTCCATTTGAAGATCATCCGGATGAAGAAAGACATGTGCCATCGTAAAGGCAATGCAGAAGTGTTGTAGTCAAATAATGCAATTAGCGATATTTGCCACTCAATGATGATTGATCAGTTAATGCGACATAAATTCTCATGGAAAAGGTATTCCACTTTTTTACAGTCACAACAAACCGCAAAATAGGTAAATTATCTCGTAAAGACATTGTGCATCTTAACAACAATTTTCATATTGGACGTTCTCGTCGCCGCGCGGACATTTACCATTGTACGAACAAAAAGAATTCGGCATGGACCAAGCTGGCGTTTTTTTTCCATTGTTTTCTGAAAATACTGTATAGAGATAGAACTTCAAATGACTATGCTATGCCAAAACACTTACGTGTTAAGACATGCCCCAAATAAACATCAGCATAGAAGATTGGAATATAGTAACAATGGACAAATGTCGTGTATTACTCATGTATTGAGAATTCTATTTCAATAGTTACTTCCTACCTGGTTGTCTCAGAAGATTGAAAAGGTGTCACGTGACAAAGGTGCAGGAGAGTTAGTGTTGGTTTTTGAGGTCATGTGATGACAGCAACCTCGGGAGGCGCACGACCCGGAAAAGAGAGCGGGCGTGGAGTGAAAATTTTTCACGGTAGATGTGACATGAATAATTCTCTACTACTTTTTAAGCGAGATATAGCATAGATTACATACACAAGGTGCAGTAGGCTAGGAGAGATCTTGGCTGAAGCACCTTCCAAACCACAGCACCAATACTGTAATCACCTGTGTGCAGCGCATTTAACACGCTGTTGCATAAAATCCAACAGTTAGTGCATGCACACCGGCACATCCGGGTAAACCCTTTTCACCCTGTTCGTGCTTGCAGATCCTAGTCAGTTGACCGAGGAAAGGGATCTTGGTAACCAGCACAGCATCGAAAATCTCCTATAGACAAAATGGTCACGTGATACTCGACACCCAAGGCTTATTCTGCAACAGTTAGGCTAAATAGTAAGAGATACCTACCTAGAGTAAGAAAGCCAATTCATTTCTAAACACATACACCGATTATGAGGAAAGCTGACTTTTTTCTAGACAGTACGAGAGATAAAATTGGGAAGTT
>JAKTUB010000048.1:11792-26543 GCA_030556465.1 Metschnikowia picachoensis
AACAAACCGCAAAATAGGTAAATTATCTCGTAAAGACATTGTGCATCTTAACAACAATTTTCATATTGGACGTTCTCGTCGCCGCGCGGACATTTACCATTGTACGAACAAAAAGAATTCGGCATGAACCAAGCTGGCGTTTTTTTTCCATTGTTTTCTGAAAATACTGTATAGAGATAGAACTTCAAATGACTATGCTATGCCAAAACACTTACGTGTTAAGACATGCCCCAAATAAACATCAGCATAGAAGATTAGAATAGAGTAACAATGGACAAATGTCGTGTATTACTCATGTATTGAGAATTCTATTTCAATAGTTTCTTCCTACCTGGTTGTCTCAGAAGATTGAAAAGGTGTCACGTGACAAAGGTGCAGGAGAGTTAGTGCATGCACACCGGCACATCCGGGTAAACCCTTTTCACCCTGTTCGTGCTTGCAGATCCTAGTCAGTTGACCGAGGAAAGGGATCTTGGTAACCAGCACAGCATCGAAAATCTCCTATAGACAAAATGGTCACGTGATACTCGACACCCAAGGCTTATTCTGCAACAGTTAGGCTAAATAGTAAGAGATACCTACCTAGAGTAAGAAAGCCAATTCATTTCTAAACACATACACCGATTATGAGGAAAGCTGACTTTTTTCTAGACAGTACGAGAGATAAAATTGGGAAGTTGCAAAACACATACACGTAAAACGCTCTCACAAACAGAAGTTATTCGGAAAGTCTTTTAGCACGGTGATCTTTTGCGACACAAGCTGAGACCAGATTGAGAGGGAGAATGGAGCCAGAGAATCGTGGACATAATACAATTCCCGCCTTCCCATCGATAACAAGGTTTGAAGTCGATCTTCTAAATTCAAATGAGCATCTTCCATCACCAGCAACCACGCGAGTGTAAATACTCGCCACGCATTCCAAAATGAAGCATTGCAGACTCTTGTCCGCTTGGGTATTAAAGTACTTTTTCGAGGCGCAGACGATACACTCTGCTTTGTCGAATCGAAAAAAAAGAGATCAGTACACACCCAGCAACACCGTGACCAGTCCGCCACCGACACATATCTTAGTACCTACAGAAACATCTACTCGGCCCTTTCGATTCAACACTGTGCCTTGGCGTAGATGACAAACACCTCTGAAATCAGCCTCATCACGAAGAAAAGCTCCTGTGGCACCTGAACCTGAGCCGCATACCGGGTCCTCCTTTACACCGATTCGGGGAGCAAATGTTCTAGTCTCGAGGCAGTTTTGTTCTTCGTGCTTCCCTATGACTTGAAAGCCCGTCACACCCAAGTCCTCAGATATTTTTGATATTGCACTTAGGTCAGGCTTGATAGAAAGCACTTCGACTGCGTTCTTCAACTCTAACACAAGCCATGAAGGCCCGACATCATAGATTGCAGCGCGGCCCAACGAGTCCACGCCAAGACTCGTGGCGACGCTCCTTTTTTGAATTTCCGCAACCTCCTTCCTTGTGGCATACGGCAAGACAAACAGAATACGACCATCCTCGACGGTCAATTCAACAATCCCTGCTCCACATTGTTGGTAGATCTTGCCTCCCTTGGGTTCAATAAGCCCGCTTTCTAAAAGCGCGTAGCATGTCCCGATTGTAGGATGGCCTGCAAAAGGAAGTTCAGTGTCCAAACTAAAGATTCTCACTTTGTAGTCTGCCTGATTATCGGAAGCTCTCTGCACAAATGTGGCCTCTGAAAGATTTGTCCATGCGGACATGCGTGCCATTTCTTCGGTACTCAATCCGTCTGCTTCAAAGAAGACTGCAACCGGATTACCACGGTATTTTTCTGTCAGAAAAACATCCACCTGCTTAAATGCCGGCATTTTGGTGTCTTTTCTTGCTTCAGGATGGTCGCGTGGTGTATATAAAATTACGCATCCAAGAATTATAACGTCACAGATAAGGTTCCTGTCACGAACCTGGTCTCCATGTGCATATAGTGTGTGTGTTGTATACACTACACACTTGTACGGCCCGTCCAGTTCTCTATTGGGTGCGAAATTTACAGTTGCTAAAATAATTGTTTAAATGCCATAAAATTTGAAATTTTGATTATGCACCAGATTTTTGGCAGGTTACTCTGTTGTGGCAGTTCTTCCACAAGTCCCACACCTTTTAGTGTTTCGCTTGCGTAGCGGTGAATCGTCGTTGACGCGGTTGCGAATTTGCGTGCTTTTGGACTTTTGAGCTTGTGACAACGAAAAAAAAAAAAAAGCCAATTCTCTCTCTGTATATTCCTCGAATGACAAATCTGCTATTCCGGGCATGCGCTTTTTAAATTTATTCTCTTTAACCTTTTCTTCTCTATGCTCAGCGAGAATATCCGAGCATGATAGTGAATTAAACTTTTGATAGGGTACAAAATATTTATATGTTAGTTTTCGGGATTGAAAACTGTCACAAGAGCTTCGTCATCATCCTCGCTAGTGTCGGAATCTTCGATAGTAATAACTTCCAATTCTCCATCATCATCTTGCTTTTTATGCCCTTTGTCTATGATGTTATCAGACGTCAGCTTCGCCCCTTCAGCGACATCGCATACCGTGCCCTCTTCATCAACAACAAGGTCCCGTGCTTTGAGAATGGCCAACATCTTGATCGTGCCTGGCTGTAAGCAAGTCCGTTTTCTCGTGGCCATGTCCCCTAATTTGGAGAAAATCCTTTCTGAGGATGCAGACATGGCAGGAATAGCCAAAAAAACTCTTGCCATCTGTGAGATAACCGAAAAAGTGTTCCTTCGAGCAGCGTAAAAATCGAAAATAGTGTCCTGTTGCTCTTCGGAAAGGTACCGTTTGACGCCCTGTTTTACCCTTTTTTGAGGCCTTTTTGATGATTATAGGATTATATAGATCATATAGTAATCTCGAAAATCTTTTTTAGTAATAGTAAGCCTAGTAATCTGCTGTAATTACTATAGTAGTCTATAGTAAGCTTCGCGCGCAAATTATACAGATTACAATACAACACTATGATGCAAGATAGAATCTTCACTCTCATGAAGGGTTTTAAAAGGTCAATCAGTTATTTCCCGTGAATGTAAGGTGTTCCATTTAGGCAAGTACTGTGTGCTTGCCAAGCAATGCACCTTCTATTGTTAAGGCCAGCGTGGCTGGCCACATAGGAACAATCGAAAGGCAGACTCCATTGTCTGCCTTGACTATATAAATGTTGGCTCTCCCACCAAGTGGATTGGAGAGCCAGACTGGTTTTACTAGATGATCTACACAATAAACATTAGTTAGTCAGACGCTGAGAACCTGACAGTGAAATCTTTTGGTCTGTGAAGTTGCAGATGTCACTTGCGATGGTCGTTCCGAGCCACATTAAAAAATTGGCTGATAGACTTAGAAAATTCAATTTGGCGATTTAATATTCAGTGCGCTGATCCCAAAGTTTCATGGATGCTACAATCCAATTTTTGTCGTACTAAGTGCTCAAACTTTGTCGGGACAAATTGCGAACTTCAGGGACGTGTAACCTCCCACAATATATTTCAGCATTGTTGGTGGACCAAGCTTGTGATTCTTTATCATCTCTTGTGATCTGTAAAACCCAGCCACCTAAAGAATTTCTAGCCAATATAGCCCATCACAATTTCGTCGTAATCCATTTTTCGTGAACTCCCGACCTTAACATTAAGACCGAGCGATAGGCTGCAAAGCCATTTTGTTTTCACACATCATACCCACCACTCTTCTTCCTCGAAAGCCTCCAGCACGTATATATTCTGGCAATCGAGAATTCTTTTGGAGCTTGTCGGGTTCAGCATTTGCAGTGCTCAACACGCTTTCACCAAATTTTCCCCCATCTGGCAGAATTCCGCTTTCCAGCCTGCCCAAGTAAACGTGACCTTGCAGAGCTCGAAGCTTCGAACACGCCACCATCTCTTCCATCTCTGCTCTCACCAGCTTATTCTCCAATCTTCTGGAACTTCTCTGACTCTCCCATTCTCTGCAGGCCAAATCTTGCTGCAATCTCTGCTTTTACAGAGACCGACGGCGGGCCCGCCACGCAAGTGCGCAGTTTCGAGGAAGTCCCATGATGAGTTTGGTGAAGTCTCCTCTGCTATAAGTGAAGGGTACATCTCTGAGACTTTCGAGGCCAACTTCCTGGCAGTCACTTTCCCCGAGGCCGTAGAAGACCTCCAAGGCAGGCATGCCATGGCCACAACAGAATGAACATGGAGCTTATCTCTTCATCTGATGTAAAATCTGAGCTTTCACAAGTCTTTGTAAACTCTTCCGCCACTTCTACTACGACAGAGCTACTCTCTTACGAAGGACACGACGCCTGAAGAAGAATCTCCGCGCTTAAGGTAACGAAAGTTACGGTGCCAGATACGAAAAGGCACGTCAAGGGCATAAAGCGCAGAATCTCCCAGGTCAACAAGCCCACAGAAGAATTCGGAAACGGTTTGACAAAAGTCTCTTCAGTCACCAATTTATCCGCGGCGGTGGGCTTCATGTGTGACATGAACACATTCAAAGCTTTAGAAGGCCTTGATGACGACGCATTCCAAACGGCCCGCCCGATGAGAGGAATGGGTTCTGAAGAAAATGTTTTTTAATAGGTTCTTCAAAAAGCGCCAGCTGCGCGCTATGGCGCTCAAACTTGCCTGGGCTGCGCCTAAGGTGGTGCCTTTCAGAGACACGGTGGAGACGTTCAGAAGCGTTTCGCCAGACCATTTCAAGGTGAAGCCTGGAGACAATGATTGGAAGAGAGCGGGCGGGAATAGACGTAGAATATCTCCAATTGACGAGTGTGACCTTTATTTCGACGCAATCACCAATTGGGTGCTCGAAGAGGTTGTAAGTCTCGCCGCGGGTCCGATCTCTGTCTCAACCACGTTTTCATGAAGGTGATACAATCATGGAAACATACCACCAGAGAAAGTATAGAATATACAAAATCAAAAATTAAAAAACAAAAGAAAGCTAAAGTTATTACCAACAAAAGCAGACATTTTTGTAAGACAGTACTGGTCCTTTCCATGCCGTTTACCGGTCAGTTTTGAGTAGAGTGGCTACTCAGACACGATCTCACAGCCCTTCACCTTTTTGGGTCCTACGTACCACTATTTGATGTGGTAGGCGACATGTCGGTGACACGTGACATCTCTGTTTAAGGCAGACTACCGAAGACAGCAGACTAGAGCGCATTTCTACAAGTGTGAGACCACCAGCATTTGGTGGCAACAAATAGGGTCTGAGGGCCCAATGCACGCAGCCAAGTCCAAATATCAATGGAAGGTATGTTAGCGAAGCTGGCGAGGGCTCTATATATTCATGTATAGTTTCGCGGACAGTTATGTAAGCAATTCAGGCTCCCAATCATTCATGAGGTGGATCAAGTGGAAAACAAAAACACTCTCACAGCACGCCCATCGCTGCAAATTCAAGCGGTTACATTGCAAACACAAATAGTTAAGTTAAAGCATATGGTATGATATGAATTGCTTTTGTTCATGTGTGCTCAAAGACATATCAAACGCTAGGGTTTTCTGATGGCTAATGTTTCTTAGATATGTGCCTTTGTGAGGACCATCAGGAAGTTTTCTTTCGCACAGAAAAAGGTAATTTAAAGTAGTGGAAAGGGGAGCAAACCCATTCATTTCGGTATTTAGCTTACAGTAACTTGGATCTTTCATTTTTTCCGGGCACCTCCACATTCGGAACTTTTATATCTTTGGTGAATTTTGATCATCTCGATACCCCCACAGGCGGTATACGACGACTTTTCTATTGAATCATCAGTCTATTATATTGTTACTATATCATTGTAGATTTGTGAAATGTTTTAGGAAAAATTATAAACTAATACTTCATGATTAGTTTCTCCCACCCTTTTTGTATGACTACGACCACTCCTTTTCTGACACTTCCAAACACCTCAATTAACTGTAAGCGTCATAACTACTAAAACTCTACCATTTTTCACTATCACCGAAAGTTCCACCACATTTGGTGTGGTTACTTAAATGCAGTAAAAAACCAATATGAGACCTGTGATGGGCTGGGGCAGGGTCTCACCCTTTTCCCTTGGAGGATGAGTTAAAATCTGTATAGATACTGGTCTTGACCACGTGGTGGTCCCATTCTCTATGTTCGAATGAACAAAGTAAAAAAACAACTTGGTTGTATCGCTTATTTAGTTTCACTCATTTTCTTATATAACTCTCTTTCATATTTCGCCCATTGAGCCCAACGTTTATGATCGTGTTATAACGCTCCTCTACATTTGTCTCCACTTTTGTATATATAGTTTTACATTGTTTGTCTTTGTCAATAACAGGAAATTTTCTCTCTCTCTTTTCGTTCAATTTTTCCTCTATCAATTTCAAGGTAGCTTCTTCCAGATCTATTTCTTCAATCTTTTCAATTATATCATTCAATATAGTTTTTTAGTACAACTTGTTTGATGACCCCTACTTTTGAAAATCTCTAAACTAACAATCTACATAGTCTACATTGAATCATCCAGTTGCTGTTGTGACGCCAACCCATTGTTTTGTTCGCTTGCCCCCTGATATTGCGAGACTTCTTCGGTAATTTATCGGATGACCGAGTTGGTTTTGTGTCACCAAAATTTATTTGTGACGTCAAGCCACTTTTTTTTAAACGCACCCTAATGATATAGTAATGCTCACCGGCAATGTCTGGATCACTTGTTTTTGTGTCACCTCGTCGGTTTTGTGCCACCAGGTTGATTTTGAAACGCCCATTCGGTTTTGTATCATCAACGCGCTTTCTTTTCACAATGACCTTTGGTTTTGCGAATCTTCACATGTCAATCTTTGGATGGCCCATTCGGGTTTGTGACGGCCATTTGGTTTTGTAAAGCCAATTCGGTTTTGTGTCACCAACGCGTTTTCTTTTTTGAAAAAGTTTTGCGAATGTTCACTTGCTCAATTTACGTTTGAGCGACTTGGCCACTCCGTCCTTCTTCAGATCTATCAGTCAAAAAGGAAAAACGTTTTTTCTGTTTCCTTCAGACTCGCAGCTGGAATATTCCACATTCTCAAAATAAAACGTGAAATTACTAAACTCTAAAACTATACCCGTGAATGAAGTTCCTTTTCCTAACACCCAAATACGTATCTTTGGGTTCATAAAGGGCCTTGCTCGGCGCGAAGACTATCCATGAAGAGCTCGTTACGGATCCGTACAAAGTCGCTATTTCTTTGTCTTCTTCTTTCTCTTCTTCTTCTTTTCGCGGATTCCTTTCTCGCACGGAGGACGGCTCCGGCCACATCTGAAGTTACTTCACCCAAACATGTGCCGTATTTTTCGATGTCTCCTGAAGCATCACGAATGGAGCAAACCGCACAGTTACCCCTAAAGTCTATAAGGGCGACGTGAAATCTTTCTTTCTCGTCAATCTCTTCGCGGGGCGCAACTCTCTGCATGCCAGAAGGAAGA
Organism: Metschnikowia picachoensis; assembly: GCA_030556465.1. Classification (NCBI taxonomy): domain Eukaryota; kingdom Fungi; phylum Ascomycota; class Pichiomycetes; order Serinales; family Metschnikowiaceae; genus Metschnikowia; species Metschnikowia picachoensis. Next base: position 19,237 of record JAKTUB010000048.1, read on the forward strand.
CCGTGGTGTGACGAGGTTATGGGGCGGTCCCTGGCGCCTTCGGTCCTTTCCAAATGATTGTCCAACAAATAGTTTGAGCCGCCTTCTGTTGGAGGTTCCATGTTGCCAACTGATCGAGCCACCATCCTGGGCTGAGAAATACTTGGGCTACTCCGAGGCACCAGAGTAAGCCTGGCGGCCTCACTTTCAAAAGCATTGGAATCCCTAATTTCTTCTTCTCTTGCTTCTCCCGCATTGGGATGTTCCTGCCGGGTACCGTCGGATGATGATGAATGAAGGTATGTCCTAATGAATCTGCGACGTTCTCTTGCCATTTCCATGGGAGTCATGCGTTCAAGAGTACCTGGCGATGGACACTCATAGTAACCTGCCACGTGGGGAATTTCCGCTTGTATTTCCTCAGGACGGATGCGTCTGACAAAAAGTTCAGGGACCCTTCTTTGTCGGGGGAACATCCGGTTGAATTCTTCCGAGTCGCAGTCGGCTGCAAAATATCTATCATATGGATGCGGATTGGCCTCATGCTCGATCCTGTCCTCCATGAGTTCGTCATTGATTTTTTCCAAAAACCGTTTGTCGATAACGATTTCCTTCTTGCTCTTTTCGAAACTCGTGGTGGCGGGTTCTTTCTGCGTAGTACGCTGTTTTTCATGAACACTGGTAGAGAAGGCAGTGAATTCGCCACCAAGACCATTGAACTTAGAGTGAGTATTCCCGTTCCAAGACCCTGGCATGACGGCTACAATTGTGGCAAGGCGAAACTCAATATCGAGAGCTTCTTGGGCAGATGCTTCGCCCCTCAACACGAGCTGGGCGGTGTTAATAATCAGGTCCAAGACTCTAGTGAGCACGGTCACCCAATCGATCATAATGAGGTAACGGTTTGTATATGAAAGAAAAAAGAAGAATCAACAAGCTGGGCATGCAAAAGGGGGATATATATATATATATATATTATACATTATCATAAATCTTATGTTTTGTTGTCTGCTAGAATTATACAATGCTGTGGGTAAACCTTATTCTGTTCCGGCTTGAACATGTACACGATTGTTTTACCCCTGACAAGTTACAACTGTGATACCAGCTAGTTCTTTGCTTACTCGACCACAAAAGTAGCAAGCTGCCGCAGTTGAAAACTTTGACGAAATTCACCCAAAAAAAATGTCACATTTGGTCAAAAAAGTATTTTCAATCGATAAGAGTGCGAAATTTGACTTTTATGGTCTGTGACCATCTGCCAAAAGAGGCTGCCACGGAAATTCACAGCATACCGGAAATAGTGAGAAATGACACGATTTTGCTGGTTTTCAGGTCTAATTATTGACCTTCCGGATATTCAGTGCCCTCGTTTCGTTCGATTGTGAGTGAATATTGGTGACATGAAAGAAAAGTGGCATTACTTTCGTTCAAGCAAGTGAAACATCATACTGAACTTGAAAGCCCTAGCTGATTCATGCACCAACGAAGATATTTTGGTACGCTCACCTTTGATCAAATGTATGTTATTATGTATTTATGAAGCCTCTCCGTATAGAAGTCTCTGGATCTATGTATTGGTGTGTTCACGAGAGGGCTGGAGGGGATGCAAATATGGAGGGCGGCCTAGCACTGCTTGTTTCAAAACGCCCTGTTAATGGCGTCCTTCTGCTCTGCACTCAAGTGCACGGGGAAATCAATCTTGTAGTTGATAATGAGGTCACCGAACCGACCGGGCTCCTTCGAGATCGGCATGCCCAATCCAGGGTAACGGTTATTGGACGAAGGCTGAACCGGCGTCGAGCGGGAGATGTTAATCTTGCGCCCGCTCAAGGTGGTGATCTCCTTGTCAAAGCCTAGCAAGCTCTCCTTAAACGATAGTGGCACGGTTGCAATCACGTCGTTTCCCTCTCTCTTGAACAATGGATGTGCCTTCTCCTCCAAGACGAACTGCACAGTCTGCCGCGCATGACACTCCTGCTGGTAGTCACCCTCGTTGGCAAAGTTGATCTTGGTACCTGCCTTCCACCCGGGCTTGATCTTGACTTCGAGAATTTTGCTCTCCTTCAGGCCGTCGGCACTTTTCCTGTTAAGCTTCATTTTCTTCGTCGCGCCGCTGTACAAGTCTTCAAGCGACACGGGCAATGTCATAGCCACAGTGTCCGGCTCCGGCCGACGTGCCTGGCGCGAACCGCCGCCGAAGCCGCCAGGCATGCCGCCTCCAAATCCACTCCCTCCAAACCCGCTCCCGCCAAAGGCCGAGTGGCCGAACGCGTCGTCCATGCCGAACCCGCCCATCTGCGAGAAAATATTGAACGCGTCAGCCTGCGAGAATTGGTGGCCGCCCCCGCCGAAGCTAAAGTGCGTGCCTCCTGGCGCTCCGCCGCCGGCACCAGCAAAAGGATTACCGCCTGCAGGGGCGTTTCCTCTTGCGGCTTCAATGCCATAGTCATCATAGACTTGTCTTTTGTCTTTGTTCAGCAAAATATCAAATGCTTCTGAAATCTCCTTGAACTTTTCTGTGTCTCCCGTGGGCTTGTCTGGATGGTATTTGAGCGCCGTTTTTCTGTAAGCCTTTTTTATTTCGCTTTCGCCTGCAGAGGGCAGTACGCCAAGCAAATCATAAAGTTTTGTATCCTTAACCATTGAATGTGAGTATGTGGTGTGTAGAAAATTAGCAATCAAGAATATCGCTTTCTCTTGATCCAAATCTTTTTCCGTGCTCGCGATTGTTATATCACCCGAGCCAAATCAGAGCACTTACCGGGCCACGGAAGTGCGCACTTCTCGCTGCTTCTAGAAGGTTCGATGAAGTTCAAATTGGCAGTTTCACCCACTTTACAGCGGGCACCTTTGGCCAAAAAAGCACGTGGTTTTATAAACACTATATCTGAGTTCATTTGAAAGAATCTACGAGAATATTCATTTGTGGGTTGTTGAAAGTGCATGTGTCTGTATCGAGTCTTCTCCGAAACACCGCGTGCTGTCCTGAGGCCATACACAGGACAAGTTGATCTGTAAGAAATCAAAAAGAAAAAAAGATGTAAAAAAAGCAAAATCCAGTCTCTGCAAAGGCATGGCTTACTCTGTTTTCTGCCTGGCAGCCTTCTTCAATGCTCTCGCACGGATGCTCTTGTGCATATCGAGATTGAGCTTGTTCACAACACTCGCGTACACCCCCACCGAGTTCGCGATGAAAAAGTGCATGAAGGCATGTGTCCAGTATGGGGTGGATGTAGCAAATCGGTCCTGAGCGCCGCATCTCTTGCCAACTGTATTCAAAGTGGCCTTCACAAATTGTTTAGGGTTCGGGATCGTCGCACTTGCTCTCTTAATCTTTGACATGGCCGAAGTGACAAGGTACGACACCACCAACTGCACATCAACGCCCTGTGGCTTCAACTCACCAGCCAACGCAGATGACCACTGCTGCAAAAACGCTTTGGAACCAGAGTACGTGGCCAAGTAGGGGGTAGGAATCAAGCCACCAAATGAGCCCATCGTGAGGATCAAACCGCGCACACCTTCGCGCTTTTGCGAGGCAACCGTCTTCACAATCACGGGTGCCACCGCCTGCGTGATCTTCAACGTCACGAGGTTGTTGATTGTAACAATGTCAGTGAGCTCTTTACTCTCGGTTTCCAAAAACGGCACGGGGATGCTGTGTGACTGTCCTACGTTGTTGATCAACACAGTTACATGCAAGTCTGCAATGGCCTCTTTGATGGCCTTGTAATTGTTTTCATCGTCGATGGAAGCGTCAAATGCAATTACCTTGGTGCTAACGGCAGTATTTGCCTCGATCTCATCTGCGAGAGTCTCGAGTTTCAGCAAGGTTCTCGAAATCAAAACAACGTTGAGACCTCTTTTGGCCAATTGAAAGGCGTACTCTTTTCCGATACCGTCTGAGGCGCCGGTAACCACGGCCCAGTTGTCGTTCTTCTTAGCTCCATATTTCCAAAAGTTGGTGGCTGGGAGAATGAAAAGGTCGGCAATAAGACTGCCAAACGACAATGTAAAGGTCGTCAATTTGTAGACTCCCGTGAGCAAGGCGGTGTATAGCACAGCCTGACCCACTTTATTTTCCGTAATCGAATTGATCAAGTCGCTCACGGACATTTTTCACGATTGACGAGAAATAGTCTTTGGTTGAGTTTGGGTAATGTGAGGGTGAAGTTCGCGCTTTTTGGGTGTGGAGGAAAGGAAATGCGGGACGCGGGCCAAGCACACACAACACAACCAGGGCAAAAATTTGCAGCCCCTCAATAATATCAACTTGGCACTCAAAGAGCCATTCTGTTTTTTTTTTTTTCTTTCTGTGTATTTGCTCAATGTCATAACCAGATCTTTGACAAACATACGCATCGTTTGTGATTTGGTAATTTTTGATCATTTGAGCAAGTTACCTAGGCAACGCGAGTGGAAGCCTACACATCGAAATGAAGGCCGAGTAATTCGCATCTTCATGGATCACCCTACAAATAGGTGAACTCGTCGAGTTTCTCACTGCACATCTCAGAATTCAAAGCGTCACGTTTCGCGTAGACTTCAAGCGTGGAGAGCGCGCACGTGAGCTTGATTTTCTCGCTCTGGAGCTCGGCGAGTTTATTGTTCACTGCAGAAAGTTCCTTGTGATTCTGCTCGAGTCTGGCTGCAGTCTTGCCCTCTCCGAGTCTTAACAACGAGATCCAAGGGTTGGTGAAGGTAGGTGGCGCGGGCTTTTTCGAGACGTCCCTTGGACCGCCCGGTATTTCTGCTGGAGTGCTCATTCCGCTTGTGGGGGTGATACCTCCAGAAGCTACAGATCCCACAGACCCACCTGGTCCTCTGTGGAAGCCAGGCCCTGCATCGTTCAGACGTTTTGGTCCGTAAATGGTCCCTCTGGGGCCGCGATTGTGGGGCCGCGGCCGCTCGTATCGTCTGTCTTCAAGCACTGGGCTTTTATCCTCGGTTCCCGGAGGCACCTCGGAACTCGAGGCAGGGCCCACGGGTCTGGGGCGCTCCGCTGGTTCCGGCCGTGCCCTGTCCTCGGGATGGTCACTCTTGGTGTAAGGGCTGTTCCTGGAAACCGTATCGTTTCGATCGAGATCATCATTTCTACCATGAGATTCGCTTCTATCAAAAGAGCCTTCTCGCTCGTATGAATCAATTCGGTTGAAGGAACTGGCATTGGGGCCGCGAGAAGCATTGGTGTCACTCCACGCGCGGGTATCGTTTCTCGGATAAGAATCGCTTCTTGAATACTCACGCAGATCGTGGCGCGTGTCCCGTGGAGGCACCCGAGTGGCTTCCCCCGGATGTTCTCTCGAGTATGTGCTCTCCCTCGAATTTGAGTCTCGGTAGTACAGGTCACGCTGGCCATGCCGAGGGCTATCGTCGCCTCTGTAGCCCGAGCCACGTGGGTCTCTGTAGCCCCTGTGTCCGTCTCGGCTATCTCCATGATCCCAACTGTCTCTATAGTCGTCGCGGTGGCCGTAGTGCCTTTCTGGTCGCCCGTAGCCACGATCCCGGCCCCGATAGTTGCCGCTGTAGTGGTCGTAGCCTCTGTTTCCTCGGTATCCGCCTCTACTGCGGCCATCGCGTGGATCGGCACTTCTGTCATAGTATGAATCGTACCTATTCGACCCTCTGTGGTCCCCGTTCGGATAATAGCCGCCGTTGCCACTCATCCCAGCAAGTTTGTTGTGGAGATTCTGTGTCTGTATAGTGACGCGACGATTGTGATGACTCTAGTGGCTCTGTCAAGCAAAAAGCGCGATCGGCCATGCACACAGTTCGTCGGAATCTGCGCGGGTCCAGGATGTGGGGCCTAGCGTACGCCTTATGGCACACAGCAAGAAATCACTTCACAAGCTAGTTATTTTATCGTAATTAGGTTCCATCAAAACAGATTGTTTTACATTATTGGCTGGGATCCTTTTTTTCTTAATTCCATATACGAGTGTTTCTTTAGCCACCCCTCTTCATGCCATCGCTAGCACTTGCTCGAGTTGCCTCTGGGCCGGTATGCTATCTGCGACGCCCCATCACAATACCGCGTTCAGAGCACTCAAAAAAACCGGCCCGCATATAAGGCCTCTGACTTTAGTGTTTGTTAAGCACCCAACATCTGCATATTGTACACCATTTTTCTTTTTGAAATTTATCTTTGCCATAAAAATAGCCCCTCTTCCTCACCAGTAAATGCAGCGACGAGAGCAGAACATGCATAACCTGCCGCTGGAGCCGACCAGCGAACTCCTCTCAGAAAACGAGCTTATAGCCATCTACATGAACGAAGTCGGCCCGAAAAAACACCATATTTACGCCACAACCCACGTGCTGGACACTGTGGGCGATGCACTCCGATGTTCGGAGCCGGAAGAACTCGAAAAAGGTCTCAATTTGATCGCGTACATGGGAAACGGCGGTCTACAGCTAGAATATGGGGATCTTCAAGTACCTTCAGATCGCACAAGTCCACACTCGAGAGTCCCGCTGGAGGTATGTGATGTCACCAGTGTGGACACTTTGGGACGGTTTCAGGATGCAGATGAAGACTCGGACTTCGACGCCGCCTCCCTTATGGACTGTGGCGACGCTCTGTTTGCAAGCACCGACCTGCCAATTTCCGGTCCCAAGGCCTCACATTTTAGTGTTTACAAGCTACTAGACGCAATCCTGTCGCGCCACGTGGACATTTCGCTGGACTTGCAGTCCACTCTTGTGCGGCTCGAACGGCTCCGCGAGCAAAGTCGGCACGATGCCGTTTTTTTGCGCAAACTCAGTGCCCGTAACGAGCTCATGCGCGAACGGGTTCATGAATTGAAGCAAGACGTGCGGGGCGTCTTCCATGAGATAGAGGCCCTCAAGAACACAAACCCAGAGAATCCCTCTTGTTGTGAAACAACCATCTCGTACAGGTCCCCCCTTGACAAGTGGCTGGACCGTGTTGTGGGACTTGGCGAGTCGGTCATTAGTATAAAAGAAGATGCTCAGGTGCTTGATGAAAGCGTGACGGAGCCTGAGATTGAGGCAAAGAGTTTGAGCCCAAATTTAATTCTGCAAGTTGAGCTTGTCTGCGAAAAGCATGAGACCAAAAGCACATCAAATGATACCGTGGCCACGCGTCGTGATACAACCACGCGTCATGATACGACCACGCGTCATGATACGACCACGCGTCATGATACGACCACGCGTCATGATACGACCACGCGTCATGATACGACCACGCGTCATGATACGACCACGCGTCATGATACGACCACGCGTCATGATACGGCCACCACGAACACGAAGCCCGAAGTCGGCGCTGGAGTCGCCCAAGAAACCTCGAGCAATGGCTC